>JAKELI010000339.1:0-51722 GCA_021525025.1 Lactarius hengduanensis | reverse complement strand
TTCAGTCGATGTGACCTAAAAGTGATATAACGATACCTTGTAAACCCATCCCGTTGCCTCCGGGAGTCGTGATGAAGGTAATGAAGGGGCCGGAGCCCAGGTTCACCGCAGAGAGTGACTCGGTGGGGAGACACCTATCGGTCTTTTTTTTCTCACTGTCCGCAGGGTGGTGCCGCTCACTATCATGTATATATCATGGATGATACAATTGTGGTTTCGACTGGGGCGATGACGGAGGTTCCTTGATCATAATCGCCTGAACCCACAAATATTCGTCTAGATGTCATGGCCATATCGTAACTACCAATACCTTAGTCCTTAAGAAACTACGTCTTGAGCTACATACGGCGATCAGTAAGGAAATGAATGTGTAAGGGAGTAGCGGAGGCCAGGGAACAAGCCAGGGCAGTTCATACTTCATGCTTGAGCCCATGCAGACTACCATCCACCGGCCGGACTACGGAATATGAACCCACCTCATTGAAACCTTGTGCAGAGAAGTGAGGTTCCACATTTGTAAAACACAAGAAAGATCGAGTGCGCTCGGTCGTCAGAGGACCGGGGTGACAGCGTCAACTTGAAAAGTGTAGTAACCCTCGGAAACCGGACCGGTTCAGGTGTTTCTTCGTGTTCGTGTTCACTGAAGAGCGCTGATTCCGTTCATTCTTCCACCACATGCGAGCCCCCGCGGAATGCAGAGACAGGGGGCCAGAGGAGCAAACGTAGGAGGGGAAGTGGGGTACAGAAGGCCAAGGATGAGCGCAGAGGACGCGATCCTATTGTGCTTGAGCCTGAGTACATTCTCCATCAGGACAGAACCGCTTTGAGCCAGAGCGGCGATACAGGGAGCGTCTTGTGGAAAACAAGGTGCGTTCCACCTTCTTTACTTGGGTTGTCATGCGTGTTATATTTGATGCCGATGCACGCCTTCCCCCAAAGAGCCTCTTCCTCTGTGACTCACATCGACGAGCACGGCGCCTCTTTGCACCACCTACTTGATTTTGCAGTGTCGAGTTTATATCTTTAGTGTTGCAGCAGTGACATTTCCCAGAGAGACGCCGTGACCTGTTCGACTATGGAAAGCTCAGCCATGCGCACGTCCTCGAACTCGGGTGCGTGCTCCGGGTACCGAGGATGCCGCTGATTTCTTCTTATCTCGATCAGGGATGGGTAGTGCAGGAACGGGACCTTTCGCACTCGTACTGAGCCCCTTAGTACACAAATACACCGCAACCGACATCCCCGCGCTCATCCCTTTCCTGTGCAAGAACGTCCTCTCTTCCCCCGCCTCCGCCTTCGTCACTGTGACAGCTCTCGACTGGACCCTGCCCACTCTGCGCCAGGTCGACGTGCGCGGCGCTGATGCGCCAGACGTCCTGCTCGTCGTGGACTGTGTCTACCACCCGGCGTTAGTACGCACTCTGCTCACGACGCTGACCGCTCTCGCGACGCCGCAGCACTCCACTGCCGTGGTCGCGGCAGAGCTGCCGTCCTGCACCAAGAAGCCGTAGCTCCTGCAGTAGGAGCATCCTCATGCGTGCGTGTGGTTCTGTTTATTAGCGGAAGTGCATACGACACGTCCACGTGCGTCTAACCTACGACTGTCATAGGGATTGTCCAATCCCGTTAGCAAAAGAAAATTACGGTATTGACCATGAAAGTCGTGATAGAAGGTAAACCAGCGCGATGTCGTATTTAGTCTGGTGACTTGGCCCGGCGATCACGACGCCCATATACGCGCGTTGGAATACGTTCGTCGCTTTCCCCTCAGTTCAGTTCGTCTATTACCATGACGTACTGGGGGAGAGTCCCTACCCAGTATCACAGACTCGGACTACCTAATTCTTGTGTTACAGCAAACAAGACAGTAGGTTCGGGCTTTCTACGTAGGCATATTAGTACGTCAATTTTGTCGATGTTTTTATTAAAAAAACATTTATACTATGGTACGAAACATGCATTTATTAGAGAGTTCAGTACTACAGTAAGTGAACGTACACCGAACTAAGGGACCGAGCATGCTCACGTGAGGTCCTGCTTACGTGTTCGCATCGCGAGAGCTGCCGCTCATTCCCTTACCAGTGTGCAGTGGCTCAGCGCTCAGCGCTCAGCCTTGACTTTACTAGTAAGTTACTAGTACCATAAGTACTGTCAGATACCTTTCCTCGCTACTGCTGCCATGTCTCAGACACCTCCTGCAGCTTCCTCTTCTTCCAATTTCCAGGCCATTTTTTATGCTTCCATCAAAGAATATGAGAAGAAGACGAAGAATGACCTTCTCATGCATCCGTTGATGGCCCAGTTACAGACCTGCAGCTCTCCCACCGATATCCTGGCCGTCCTCCGTACTCAAGTCCAACAGTTTGAACAATCTACGTCCGGCGACAACAAACTGACAAAATGGTTGAATCCGACCGTCAACGTCCTTTATGCCTTCTCCGCGGCGCTTGGCGAGGGAGTCGGGCTGGTGACTTCCATCCCGATGATCCTTCTACGACTTACCCTCTGATACGTATTTCTAGGTGTTCTCACCTGCGAAAGTCATTTTCGCAGGTGCTGGGGTCCTCCTCTTGGTAGCTATTATCCTGGATCAAACTTACGCGGACTGTTCTAATAGCGACCCTACGCAGGCGGCAAAGGACGTTGTTGCGAGCCAAGATGCGCTCGTCGATATCTTCGAGCGCATTGAAAGTTTCTTCAGACGGCTCGAGACATACACCGAGGTGCCGACGACGGAGGCGATGAGGGACACGATCGTGAAGATAATGGTCGAGGTTCTTGGAATTTTTGGGATTGTGACGAAGGAGATGAAGCAGGGAAGAGCGAGTGAGTCGACCACTGATGATACGCTGCTCGTCGCTGATAGATGTTTAGGGAGATATCTAAAAAAATTAGTTGGGAGGAGGGATATCGAAGACGCGCTGGTCAGATTGGATAGATTGACGCAGCAGGAGGTGCAGATGGTGATTGTGCAAGTCCTGAAAGTTACACACTGTGTCAAGGACGGAGTAGAAGCAGTCGGCGAGCAAGTTCAGGGCGTCGATGACAAAGTAAAAGGCGTCGACAATAAAGTAAAAGAGGTCGACGACAAGGTCAACGTGGCCATCGAGGGTACGTTTGGCACTTTAGCCACTCACAAGTGCAATCGTAAGCCCATGTACGTCTAGACGGTAAGGAAACAAAAGCTTTGGTGCGACAGACGGCAAACAATATCGATGAAGAAATACGTTCGTGATCCTTTGGCCCCGCTTACTGAGACTGAAATGCCACTGCAGGGAGCCGGGTACGGACGAACCACCGAGCGTGGCTGTCTCCGCCGGACCCATCCACTAATCAAAATATTGCGTCCACCGCTCAACATGAAGGGACGACGACATGGTTCTTCAAGGGAAGTATATTCTTGGACTGGAAGTCCGAGTCCAAGTCGACCACATCCTTATTGTGGATCCATGGGAAACGTGCGCCCTTCCGTTCCTTCATACTATCCTCCCGGATCTTGATCGTCTCTTATCTTTGTAGCGGGTTCAGGGAAGAGCATCCTTTGGTTTGTTATCACTTTTCAGGTCTAGCCTTGAGGGAGGAACTTACACCGCCAACTAGCTCCGCAATCATCCAAGACATAACGGCGTTGCGGGAGGCTGGACTAGCTTCCATGGCATACTTCTATTTCGATTTCAGGGACACCGATAAACAAAACCTCCGCAACTTACTTCCTTCGCTTCTTATACAGCTCTCCGCTCGTTCCGACAGTCGTTGCGACATACTCTCCCACGTTTATAAGGCACACGATAACGGCGCTGATAAATCCAGCACCAGCACGTTGATTGGATGTCTCAATGAGATGCTCGCGCTACCTGACCAAGGCCCAATCTACATTATCTTGGACGCGCTAGATGAATGTCCCAATACCTCTGGAATTCCATCGTCCCGCAAACAAGTCCTTGACCTCATAAAGGACCTTGTCGGTCTCCAGTTTTCAAATCTTCATATATGTCTCACCAGCCGTCCGGAGATCGACATCCGAACCGCTCTTGAGCCCCTGGCATTTCACCCGGTCTCAATTCACGACCAAAGTGGACAGAGAAAGGATATTGAAGATTATATCAAATCTGTCGTGTACGCGGACTCAGACACTGCGATGAGGAGATGGAGGGACAAGGATAAAGAACTTGTCATTGAGACGCTAACGGACAGAGCTGATGGAATGTAAGCGTGATCAAGGATGTTGACGACGCTTGCTAACAATTTGACAGGTTCCGATGGGTTTTTTGTCAGTTGGAAGTGTTACAACATTGCCTTCCGCAAAGCATCCGGCGAACGCTCAACGAATTGCCGAAATCTTTGGACGAGACATATGAGCGGGTGTTGAAGGAGATCGGGATGGCCAACCGAGACCATGCTCTACGCCTCTTACAATGTCTCACCGCGGCCGCTCGCCCGCTGCGTGTCGAGGAGCTAGCAGAGATACTGGCGCTCGACTTTGAGGCCGGAAGAGCGACACCGAAGTTGAACGAGGATTGGCGGTGGGAAGACCGGCAACGAGCTGTGCTATCTACTTGCTCCAGCTTGATCACCCAAGTTGTCGATGGCGGCTCCCAGGTCATTCAGTTTACGCATTTTTCGGTCAAGGAATTCTTGACTTCCGATCGCCTTGCGACTTCTAAAGGAGACGCTTCGTACTTTCATATCATTCCCGAGCCTGCACACACGACTCTCGCACAGGCTTGCATGGGTATTCTACTCCAGTTGGACGGCAGCGCCGACCGTAACCAGGTGGGAGATAGGTTTCCGTTGGCGAGATACGCCAGTCGGCATTGGATGGAGCATGCGCAGTTCGGAAAGGTGTCGTCACGCATAGAAGATGGGATGCGGCGTCTTTTTGACTCGACCAAACCACATTTTTCTGCGTGGGTCCAGTTACACAACATCGACCGTGGCTGGCATAACTTCGGAGACCCCCCCGTAGTTCGTGGATCTCCATTGTATTATGCTTCGTTGTGTGGATTTCGTGACCTGGCAGCGCACATCGTCGTCGAGCATCCCGAGCAAATAAATGCGAGGGGAGGTCATAATCACAGTCCACTGGCAGCGGCATTGTACAAGAGACATTTCGACGTGGCAGAGCTATTACACCAGCACGGCGCAGTCGTGCATGTTACCGACAGCTACGATGATCGGACCCCACTGCATGCAGCATCGGGGGATGGACTTATCGATGTCGCGCGGTGGTTACTCGACCACGGCGCAGATGCGAATTCGCAACAATGCGATCACTATACCCCAATCTATTTCGCCGCAGAGAATGGATGCCTGGAGGTTGTTCGGATGTTACTGGGGCGCAGCGTACGCGTCGACGCAGCGAGCAAAATAGGTCATACTCCATTGCACCGGGCATCGAGAGGCGGTTACGTGGAGATCGTGAGACTATTACTCCAACATGGGGCGGAAATCGACGCACAAGCTGAGGACTACTCGACGCCATTACATCTGGCATCATCTAATGGGAGGCTCGAGGTTGTGCGTCTACTGCTTGACCATGGCGCGAATGCAGATACCGAGAACGAGGACGGGTGGACTCCGCTCCACTTGGCGTCGTCCAGGGGCAAAACAGAGACTGTGCGCTTGCTGCTTGACCGTGGCGCGAGTGCGGACGTCAAGGATAAGGATGGAAGGACTCCATTCCAGGTGACATCGGGAGAGAGAAATAGCGAGATCATACAGATGTTGACGGAGCACGATGCGCAGGGCGCAGGTAGATAGAGTGCTTTAGGTTACTCCATAGTTTTATTTTCGAATCCATTTTTGTTTACCTAAGAGCATGGAACACTTATGTAGCACGTTATACGGTCCAGTAATCGTTTGTGATGCAGCTGTGATGCAGCCTCTACAGCGGCAACAGTTACTACTACAGCCTAACAGCCTGTTCGGATTTAGCCTGATGACACATACTTCTTTCCCACGTTCTTCCGGCGCATGCTTCGGTCACGGACTCGTTTATGGCACTTCCACTCCGGCGGGATCCCAAATATTCGAGAAAAAAATCGCGTATCTAATTGCGTTGACAGCACCATCGCAAGGCGTACCACAGCTACGACTTATTACAGTTCAGTACTATCCACACCGCATGCGTGTCACACTCAAGCAAGGCCAGCGAGCCGCGAAGAGCTCCGACGTTGCGATATCACTACCGACGACCGTGCTCAACGCATCGATGCCGAACCTCGTCGATTCTTTCACTCACCTTGCTTGCCACACCAAAGGACAGATCACTCGATTAGCTTAGGGACTCCCCCGTCGCAATCGCTTGCAACTCGTCTCGTCACTTCATAATTTCTGTACCATCTGGTACCGTATGCTTCTCAGAACCGACATACGGCGTCTTTCAATTCGAGACCGTATATCATATATGGCTTGGATTCCGGAACTCCTCTAATCAACCCCTATCTGATTGAGGTATCCTCGAGCTGGGCCCAGGGAGCGCGGGAGTTGAACTGTCTTTCGCATACCGTCCAACGCGAAACCAGGTGCAGGCTTCCTCGACGGCGGTAGCACATGGAACGGCTTTCGAACCTAGCGAGCCGACATTTAAGTCGACCCTGAGTCAACGCGGAGCGCTTCTCTGGATGTGGTCGGAATGTGGTCGGAAAGGTAGTTACTATTCGGGGTTCAAGTTCTCGTGCAGATCATTGTAAAATAACAGAACGCCCAAGAAGGCGATTCAGTATGAGTCCAGCACTTCTAGTCGCTAATACTGTTAACTTCGTCAAGCCCGCGAGTAAGTTACGGGCTGCGCAGTCGCGCCATTTCCACATCTGAACGTTCGTCGTAATCCTATCCGACGTTCACACCCGAAGTACCTAAGCCGTAGATCAAACCTATTGTTCTCCCACAAACCTTTCGTGCATGTGCAACTTACATACGTATGAAACGTGTTGTTCGATAGTAGACACACTGTCCGACCTATTAGTGACCAGCATGGCTAAATGGTGTTCCCACACCGGGCCCCCAGCTCCGCAACCACCTCGACTTGACCCACTCTGGGCCCCCACACATCTACGCGATCAAAGTCTGATCTGCTAGCACTCCGAGTAGGCCGCGGGGACCGGAGTGATGACGACAGCACGCACACACTGGTTTAAGTAGTGTTTTAAACACCAGAAGAGCACGGGTGCGGATTTTGTGTGGTCAGAGCGCACAGCCATGATCATCATCGGAACACACTCGTAACAACGATTTGTCGGAAAATTCCGTACCTTATAATCGATTCGTCTTATGATATCGTTGTATAAAGGTCCATTTATAATGGCACCAAAAATTATAATTCATATTAGCAAACACCTTTGATTTGACTATCCCGAGTGGATTATCTGCTTTGAAAGATTTCGTTCAGATTATTACTCCGTGGGTCGCTAGCGAACCTGACTGCATCGAGCTCAGAGAACCACTCGTCGGCAGCCGTCTGCGGCTCGGTCTACGGTTCGCTGTGTAAATGCGAATACATAAACTCAATAGAAAACACTGGGAGTGTCGACTTTGTCGACTGTGACCTTGCTTGTTCCGTTTGTATGACGGTGTCGTAAGCGGACGACGACGATTACATAAAAGGGGGGACGTTTGCCATTGTTTGCGATCCACAAGAATTTCGACCTGCCATATGACCTTGCCAAGCAAGGTGACATTGGCAGCCCGAGGTCTGACAGCTGTAAGAACTTACAGTACAATTGGTACAATGAAATTTTTTATTGCCGTCGTCATCGGAGGCCGAGAAGTTCCGCTGAACTCAGACTCCGGAGCAGCGTCAGTACCGCGTGGAAGACCAGCAGTGTTTCCCACCATCACCTCTTTGCTCTCGGCTCACCCGGGCCCTCCAAATGTTGCGCCAAGAGAAATCCGCCAATCTGTGTTCCTATTCCACGCGGTCAGATGCTGTGGAGACTTCATGCCTTTCCTCCGGTACATTCCCGAGTGGTTCCCAGGTGGCGGATTCCACAAGATTGCGCGCGAGTGGCGTCATACGCTGTTCGACATGACAGACAAGTCGTACGAGTTCGTGCTCGAGCAGATGGTATGCCCTGATACCCCGTAGCTAGTACGAGGTTTGGTCTCTGAATATCCCCGCTTCACAGGCTAAGGGGACCGCGGTGCCCAACATGGTTACGAACCTGCTCGATGGTCGCAAGGTCTCACCTGAAGAGGAGGACGAGATCAAGTGGGCCGCGTCCAGCCTGTACTCCGGCGGCGCCGACACGGTAAGAGATTCCCAACTGGAATCGGCACGCTGAACGCACGCTCACCATCCGTCTCCTGTAGCCCGTCTCTGCCATGTCCTCTTTCCTCCTCGCCATGACCGCTTACCCAGAAGTGCAACGCAAATGCCAAGCCGAGCTCGATGCGGTCGTCGGTAATGACCGCCTGCCGACGTTCGCAGATCGTGACCAACTCCCGTACATCGCAACGATGCTCAAGGAGGCCATCTGATGGGGCCCAACGACACCACTCGGTGCACCTCACTCGAGCAGGACGACGTTCATGATGGGTACCTGATCCCCAAGGGCTCGATCATCATGGCGAACATCTGGTGTGTACTCTACTCGGTGTGGTTCAACTCTAGTGGGTCGCTCACGATTGCACATAGGCATTTCATGCACGACCCTGAAGTCTACAAAGACCCGATGGTGTTCAACCCGGACCCTCTCGTCGGGAAGCCTGGCCAGCCGGCCGAGCCGGATCCGTTCACCTTCGCATTTGGGTACGGGCGCCGGTGAGTCTCTCATGTGGATCGTGTCCGTAGTCGTCATCTCATGCATCTCGCACCCAACAGTGCATGCCCTGGCGAACAGCTGGCACAGTGGATCTTGTTCATCTTTGCGGCCACTGTGCTCTCTGTTTTCGACATCAATAAGGTGACGATCAATAGGGGTGGTCCAAGAGCCGACGTGTGAGTTCAGCAGTGGTGTGCTCGTGTACGTCTTCTTCCCACTGCCTGTGCGAGCGAGGGCTATGGTCTGACGTATTTCTTGTTGTAGGCGTCCGAAGCCGTTCTTAGCGAGCTCAAGCCGCGCTCTGTCAAGGCTGAGGCGCTCATCAGATCGCTCGAGTTGTCATAATGTCGTGAGGAGCAAGCCAGATTTCGACTTAAACCATTATGCGTATGGATAGATTACCTTGGCAGTTCAATTCTTCTGTACATTCTCTCGGGGTCAAATAAAGGGCTTATTTTCGGACTCTCTGTTGACCGGTATCGGACGCTGAGTAGCAATTGCTCGGCACCAGAGCTTACCTTCGTCTCCAATACCGGCATCATCTGGTTATTCTCTTGTGCACGAGCTTGTTTCCACGTCGGAGCTATGAGGGCCGAAAACCAAAATCCGTTGATTGGAGCCACACGGCGGCCGTGCGTCCCTGCGGTCACATTGTAGGAAACGGAAACTGGTCATCGCGACGTGCCAGTGTGTGTATCCTAGAAAGGAGTAGCACATGGAGAATCATGAGTAAAGATGCGGTCAGCATGCACGGCCATTGGCGACAATTTCCTTAGTGTCTCGGTCCCAGCTGTTCACATAGTGTGTGCACTGTGCAGGGCTGTGTGCCGCTGAGGTGGTTGATGGATAACAAGGATTAACCGAGGCTGGTGTACCTGAGATTGGCTGAGAAACTCTTACTGTAAGTTGATCCGATGAGAACCCCGGGTCAGGTATGTGGCCGCATGGGAGAGTATTGTTGTTATCACTGAAACTGCTGTATTGCTGCTACAGCGCCGGCCCGGGGCAATGCCGGGTTGACTAAGCTATCGGATATCCTGACTTGAGGTTTCTAGTCATACGATTACACCATAGGGTCACTCCCTCGGCCTTAAAATTTACACACTGGCAGCCTCGGAGTGCCATAAAAGGTATACCGATGATTATAGATTATTGCCGTCGTTTTTTTTTTTTGGGATCAGTTTATCATTGCCGCCGTTGTCGGAGCGTCGGGCTCTCTCCTCCGAGTCAGCCACAGCAGCATTGGGCGGCTCGTGGTTCTCGCATCAACACCGTGACATCCTTCGTTCCGGGCACACCGTTGCAACCAGAGGCCAAAGATACCGCAGATAGCCCGGTCTTTGTCTTTGTAACATGTCCCAGGATAGTGATGTCGATAGATGGCGTATCTAGAGGAATCTGTCAACATCTACCTACTCCCGGTCGTTTTGTCAGACTCGGATCTGTGCCAGTGGTAATGTTCTCTATATAATAGTTCAACTACGGCCTCTACCCTCCCTCGTACACTTTCCATTCCTCACAATGTCCCTCACTGTCCAGGCCATCAACGTGGCCCTCGCTGTCGTCGCTCTTTGGCTTCTCAAAAAGGTCACCGAAAAGAAGCCCTTAGGTCGCCCAATCCCTGGTCCAAAGGGTTGGCCCATCATCGGCAATCTTTTGGATGTCCCCACCGAACTCGAATACCAGGTCTTCTCTCGATGGCAGAAGAAATATGGTGCGTCTCGAATGGTAGTTCTCAAGTGAAACAACCAACAATTATTGCAGGCGACCTCATTCAGATGACTATTCTCGGTCAACCGACCATCATCATCAACTCACCCCAACTTGCCGTCAATATGCTCAACAAAAAGAGTGCTATATACTCAAGTCGGCCCCATCTTACGATGGCATGTGATCTCGTAGGGTGGAGGGATATCCTCGTTCTCCTCAAATACACAGACAAGTTCAAAGCGTGTCGACGCATGCTCCATACCGTCATCGGCACAAGAGCCAGCGTTGAGAAGTTCCGGGATACATTAGAAGAGGAATCTGCGTTGATGGTTCGCCGCTTGCTGAACGAGCCCCGAAACTTCGTTGGCCCCGTCCGCAAGTATGTCCTCGGGCTTCTGTGATTGAGTTGATTGTCTGAGTGACGGCGATTTAGGGCCGTGGGCGTCATCATCTTGCGGATCACCCATGGATACAGACCTACGACCGAGGATGATAATCTGGTCCGCGTCGCCGATGAGGCCACGGATCAACTGAACGTGCTTCTTTCTCCCGGCCTGTTTGCTGTCGACTTCATGCCTTTCCTTCGGTACATTCCCGAGTGGTTCCCAGGTGGCGGATTCCACAAGATTGCGCGCGAGTGGCGTCATACACTGTTCGACATGACAGACAAGTCTTACGAGTTCGTCCTCGAGCAGATAGTACGCCTTGACGTGTTATCGCTTAGTCCAAAGTTCTGAATACCCCCGCTACACAGGCTAAGGGGACCGCGGTGCCCAACATGGTAACGAACCTGCTCGATGGTCGCAAGGTCTCACCTGAAGAGGAGGACGAGATCAAGTGGGCCGCGTCCAGCCTGTACTCCGGCGGTGCTGACACGGTAAGAGAATCTTACTTGGGATCGGTATGCTGAGCGCACGCTCACCATCCGTCTCCTGTAGCCCGTCTCTGCTATGTCTTCTTTCCTCCTTGCCATGACCGCTTACCCAGAAGTGCAACGCAAATGCCAAGCCGAGCTCGACAAGGTTGTTGGTAACGACCGCCTGCCGACGTTCGCAGATCGTGACCAACTCCCGTACATCGCGACGATGCTCAAGGAGGTCATCCGATGGGGCCCAACGACGCCACTCGGTGCACCTCACTGCCTCGAGCAGGACGACGTTCATGATGGGTACCTAATCCCCAAGGGCTCGATCATCATGGCGAACATCTGGTGTGTACTCTACTCGGTGTGGTTCAACTCTAGTGGGTCGCTCACGATTGCACATAGGCACTTCATGCATGACCCGGAGGTCTACAAAGATCCGATGGTGTTCAATCCGGACCGTCTCGTCGGGAAGCCTGGCCAGCCGGCCGAGCCGGATCCGTTCACCTTCGCATTTGGGTACGGGCGCCGGTGAGTCTCTCATGTGGATCGTGGCCGTAGTCATTACCTCATGCGTCCGGTACACCCAACAGTGCATGCCCCGGCGAGCAGCTGGCACAATCGATCCTGTTCATCTTTGCGGCCACTGTGCTCTCTGTTTTCGACATCAATAAGGTGACGATCAATGGGGTGGTCCAAGAGCCGACGTGTGAGTTCAGCAGCGGTGTGCTTGTGTACGTCTTCTTTCTCCCTGTCCCTGCCTCTGCGAGCGAGGGAGCTTTGGTCTGATGTATTTCTCGCTATAGGCGTCCGAAGCCGTTCCTCAGCGAGCTCAAGCCGCGCTCTGCCAAGGCTGAGGCGCTCATCAGATCGCTCGAGTTGTCATGAATGTCATGAGGCGCGAGCTAGATTTCGACTTACAGTATTGTGCATATAGGTTAATTTGTTTTGTACTGTTGTACATTCTCGTGGCTTCCAATGAAAGGCTTTTCTTAAGACCTTCGTGGCTCGCATCGGACGCTGAGTGCCAATTTCTTTGCACTGGCAGTAAGCTGAGCATACTTTCTTCACCTGACACCGGTCATTCCGCGAACATACTGATAATGTGAGTTGGGGTCCTCGACGACTGGGGATAATTACCACCTTGACCCGCCTGTCTGAATGTGTTCGTGAGCCTCAATTTATTTGGTGACAGTGTATTGTTTGTCACGTACCTGACAGATACAGATATTATCGAAACTCTCGCCCAGTTAGCACGCGAGTTGGAAGAGAGCGAGCGTCACGAATCGAATTTCAGCTGGACGCGTCCTATCACGTGATCAGGGCGAGCTAGCTAATCACGTGTTTTGTGGTCGCCCCGGATTTGCCCATGGAGACCAATACAAAAACTTCTTCCTGGGCAACTGAGAGGAGACCTGGTAGTCAAATTCGGTGGGGACATCCTGCTAGCCCTTTGACCGGGATTGGACGACCTGGGGGCTTCTTCTCGGCGACTTTTTGGAAGCTAACAATGGAAACCAAGCAAGCCAAGGAGCGATCACAAGAGCGATCATCGGCGATGACCGCGTCACCGCGGGGGCCATATTGAGGGCCTGGACAGCGAGAGAAAATGTGAGGATGGGAAGTGCACAAGGAAAGCTGCAGGTGAATCATTATATATAGAGGGCATTACCACAGCTTCTGACCAATGACCTGCATCAGGTTGACAGATTCATCTAGACGCGCCACCCCTGGCCCTTGTTGCACGGGTGCGCCCAAAACAAAACGTGTAACGATGCGAGAATCACCGGTCGCCCAATTTTGGAATTGCAAAGTCGTCTATAATGCGCGCGAGACATTGGGCCGCAAGTTGGGCCGCCCAGATCTGGAGACCGTAACCCTTGCCGTAACCCCATTGAAACCTACAGCAATGCTGTGGCTGATCTGCAACCAGCTTTCCGACAACGACGGCAATAATCATCGTTCTAAATTATGGTACCCGAAGACCTCAGGCTGTCGGTGAGCGTTAAACTTGAAGGACATGTTTGCGCTTACACAAAACACCGCAGATAGATGCCACAAATAATGGTCCTAAGCTCGATGCAGTCATGTTTGAGGAAACTTCGCGGGCCGGCGACCCGTGGAGCGATCCTACAACGTACGGTAGAAACCCTAGCCAGTCAAGACATCCGACAGCTGAGTCAAAGGTGTGAAATGGGGCTGTAACAATCGTCGTCGCTATTGAAAATTCGTGGCATCAACGCCGTGCGCCGTGCGCACTGACAAGCTAAGATGAAGCCCAAGCGCCAGCGCTCCTCCGGCAATACACTCTATACGTGCTGTTGCCCCATCTCCCCGATCCACACGGCCAACAATTCTCGGGGCCGTCATCTGTGGCGGTGTCACAACGCTTCGAAGAGATGAACTCTTCCGGGCTCGTCGGCCTGGTGTCACGGTTGGGCGCCTGTATGTGGCGTGGTACTGAGCTGTTCGTATGCCTTGCGATGGGGCAGGAGTTCACTGTCGTCAGTGAACGCAATTGGACAATCCCTGCGCGCAAGCTTCTTCTCGAATATGTTACAGGAAACGGTTATTAGGAAACGGCGTCTGGAGTCGAGTGCGACGGCGTACTGCTGCACCAATTGTATATGATCAAGTTGTAGCTCCACTGATTCACATGAAACGCGTACACGTAAGTGGTGCAGCGGCGCCTGCACGGCCCCGTCGTCAGTCATGACAGTATTAGGGGTCTTGTTGGAGGCGTCTCAGTGAGTCGCGCGTGAGCGATACGCCAGCCACAAATTAGACAATGAGTCGGGCTGGTGGAGTAGGTGAGACATGGGAAACAATGAGTGGGACGAGAGTAGCAAATGAAGGCACCGAAACGTAAAGTGATGGTGGCGAAATGATGACTACCGTGACCGTGACTGTGACACTCCCAACAATGATCATGTCAAATAGGCTTGATTGTTACAAATCCCGTCCACGCAGCTGTCAATTTCATGCCCTGACTGGAATTTCTACTACCTATCAGATGACTGTTCCATGGGTCGCTGGTCCGCGAAGCTTCCTTGAGATTAGAGGAAGAGTCGTGGGAAACCATCTGCTGTGTTGTGTAAACGTGAACATGCGAACATTCTACGCCCTTAGAACTCACTGGCAACCTGAGGCACTCTTGAGGTCTTCAGGTACATCAGTTCGAAGTCTAATGAATGATTTGCGCCGTTGTCGGAGCGTCGGGGACTTGGGGCTTTCTCAGCGCTCATCGATCATTACACAGCATGTACAAATGTAACTACTGTAGCTTCCAAAACGGCGCGGTGGTTTTCACAGCCCTTGTTCTGGGCGCGCTCCTGCAACCCGTGCTAAAGGGAGATGATGGCGTCTCTAGGGGAATCCGTTGACTTCATGTTCCTGTTCAACCGCCGGTCGCTTGGTCAGATGCTGTGGCAAAGCCCTCTATATAATAACTCGACTACGTATACAGCCTGACCTACCGTCCCTTGTGTACTTTAAATGTCTCTCACTGTCCAGGCCGTCAACGTGGCCCTCGCGGTCATCGCTCTTTGGTTTCTCAAAAGGTTCACCCAAAAGAAGCCCTTAGGTCGTCCAATCCCAGGTCCAAAGGGTTGGCCCATCATCGGCAATCTTCTCGATGTCCCCACCGAACTCGAATACCAGGTCTTCTCTCGATGGCAGAAGAAATATGGTACGCATCGAATGACAGTCCTAGAGCTAGAGTATAACAACCGCCGATCATCATAGGCGACCTCATTCAAATGACTGTTCTCGGTCAACCAATCGTCATCCTTAACTCGCCACGACTCGCTTCCGAGATGTTTAACAAAAAAAGTGCCATCTACTCAAGTCGGCCCCATCTTACGATGGCTAGTGATCTTGTGGGATGGAAAAATACTCTCGTCCTCCTCAAATACACAGACACGTTCAAGGCCTATCGGCGCATGTTTCATGCCGTCGTCGGCACAAGGGCCAGCGTTGAGAAGTTCCGAGATACATTAGAAGAGGAATCCGCGTTGATGATTCGACGTATGATGAACGATCCCCGAAACTTTGATGGCCCCGTCCGCAAGTATGTTCTCGTTCTCTGTCTGAAATTTGACTTGATTGACCGACTGATGGCGATGTAGGGCCGTTGGCGCCATTATGTTGCGGATATCCCACGGATACAAACCGAAGGCCGAAGGCGATAGTCTCATTCGCGTCGCCGATGAAGCCACAACTCATCTCAACGTCCTCCTCTCTCCTGGCCTCTTTGCTGTCGACCTCTTGCCTTTCCTCCGCTACATTCCTGAATGGTTCCCAGGTGGTGGTTTTCACAAGACTGCGCGCGAGTGGCGTCATACGCTCTTCGATATGACCGAGATGTCGTATCAGTTCGTGCTCGAGCAGATGGTGTGCCCTAATACCCTGTCTCTAGTGCGAGGTTTGGTTTCTGAATGTTCTCGCTTCACAGGCTAAGGGGACCGCCGTCCCTAACATGGTTACGAACCTGCTCGATGGTCGTAAGGTCTCACCTGAGGAGGAGGAACAGATTAAATGGGCCGCGTCCAGCCTGTACGCCGGCGGCGCTGACACGGTAAGCGAATCCCAGCTGAAATCGACACGCTGAGCGCGCGTCTCATTACGCTTTCCATCCCTCCCCTGTAGCCCGTCTTAGCAATGGCCTCTTTCCTCCTCTCCATGACCGTGTTCCCCGAGGTGCAACGCAAGTGCCAAGCCGAGCTCGACGAGGTCGTCGGTAACGACCGCCTGCCGACGTTCGACGATCGCGATTCGCTCCCGTACCTCTTCGCAACGCTCAAGGAGTCCGTCAGATGGGGATCGACAACTCCACTCGGCGCGCCCCACTCCATCGAACAGGACGACGTACAAGACGGGTTCCTCATCCCCAAGGGCTCGACCGTCATAGCGAACATCTGGTGAGTACCCTTTTCCTTATGATTCAACACGTGCGGGTTGTTCACGGTTGCATGTAGGCACTTCATGCACGACCCCGAAGTCTACAAGGACCCCATGGATTTTAACCCGGACCGCCTCATCGCGCAACCTGGCAAGCCCGCCGAGCCCGATCCATTCGATGTCGCATTTGGCTACGGGCGCCGGTGAGTCTCCCACGTGCATAGTGAACCCTAATCGTAATCTGATAACGCCTTCCGTCCTGTGCAACCAACAGTGCATGCCCAGGTGCGCAAGCTCGCACAGTCTATCATGTTCATCTTCGCCTCCACCGTGCTCTCTGTCTTCGACGTCAATAAGGTGACGATCAATGGGGTCGTTCAGGAGCCGAAGTGCGAGTTCACCAGTGGTGTCCTTGTGTACGTTGTCTTCCCCTCTGCGAGCGAGCTTTGGATCTGACCTGATTCTTCTCCCTCTAGGCGCCCGAAGCCCTTCCTTTGCGATATGAAGCCCCGCTCTGCCAAGGCTGAGGCGCTCATCAATTCTCTTGAGCTTTCTTGATTGTTACGAGATACAAGCTAGACCCCATTTAGACTCCATCGCTGTGTTTATTTATGTCGTGGTTTGTTCTGTAAACACCCTCTGCCTCAAATAAGGAGGTTGTTAATAATGTAATAATCCTGTGACTCACACCGTGAGCTGAGTACCAGTTGCTCGGCACTGACAGCGACCAGAGGTTTCCTCTTCTGCCAGGGGGTCGGCAACGGTAATGTTGGTTTTAAAGTGTTCGTAGTGTAGCAACGCTTGGGATTTCGACCACATCCCCATCGTTTCGCGAACGGACTGACCGACGGTGAGACTCGGGGTCCTCTGCGGCTAAGAACGATGAGAACGATACTTACACCTCAACCCACTCTGTATGCGTTAAGCTTTAATTGTTGTGCAAATCGTAGTCAGGTTACGTTACAGATGGCCAGCGTGAAAACGCAGATTAATTGGAACCCGCGCTCAGTCCGCATACGCGGTGACAGACGGCGCAGGCACAGACTCGGAGGCGCCCACGTGCAGGAAGCAGTATTCAACAGGCAGTAGCTGAAAGCCCATCCGGCGGAAATAATGGGGTCATTGTGCAATTTTCCTCAGGGCAAACAGAAATACCGTAGGCGGTGTGGCTGGCCCGGGGGCGGATACTCTGCTTCAGGGCCAGCGGCGCAGTAGAAGTGAAAACGAACCGGCGACCCGGCGCCCCCAAGTTGACAGTAGTGACATTGCGATCGACTCACGGTACAGTGTTGTACTGTAGGGCACAAATCATACAACAAAGTGCGATAGCCGACTAAATTATGAGAGATGGCGACGCAAGCGCTCAGTCGCTCGACACAGGACTGCAAGGCGCAAGTTGGGCACCGCCACACTCCCACCTCAGGTTTCCGATCGAGCAGCAACGGTCATGTGGAAGCGGAGAAGCGCCGCAACGTCAGCCTCCGACTCTTGGTGGTCAGTACTAAGGTAGAAGGATACCCCAGGGCAAGGCCAGAGGTATAGACACCCCCAGCTGTCGACGTGCAGCGCGACGAGGGCGGTGAGCTCCGCCGCGAAGCGGTCCCAGATGCGTTCCCAGCGGGCAGGTCTGGGACTCGATTCCTCGCTCCCGGAGAGGGAGGGGTGTGTGTCGGTGCCGGTGGGCAGCGCGCACCCGAGGAGCTCGAGACGGGCAAGGGTAGCGGCGTGCCGCAGGACGAAAGGTTCGACGGCGACAGACGGCTCGAAGACCAAGACTCGCAGGGAGAGCGCGCAGAGGCGGGGAAAGTGCAGCGCAGCGAGGGACAACCCGGCCGAGGCGCCGACAGGTGTGCCACCGTGCAAGGTGAGCTCCGTGAGGGAGTTGTGCGTCGGGGCGGGGACCATACGAGGGAACGTGGTGGTCCAAAAGTGGCACCAGCTAGCAGGGAACGTCTCTGGCTCCAAGCCGCGGTCGATGAACACAGACAGCTCGAGGCTCCGCAGGGGTGTGAGGAAGGTTTGGAATGAAGGAGATTCGAGGGGGAGATGGTCCAAAATGCGCAGGTTGCACAGGGAGAGAGATGTCAGGTTGGGTGGCGCACGGACGCTGAAGCTTGCGGCAAGAGCATCGAGGATGGATGCCTGGAGAGCGAGACGACCACCGCCGTCGGGATCAAGGCTATCATCACTGACTGGGCAGAATGTCAAGTTGATGGTCTCGAGCCGGGGCAACTGGTGAACGAGAGAAAACGAATCGGCTAGTTCATGAATGATGTTAGGACTGACTGACGTGACCCGCCACCGGGGTGGGTGCATAGAGCATGAGATATAATTTGTGGGATGAGGGGGGAGAGGACGCACCATACTTTGGCGTCCTTCCCTCCCTATCAATATCTATGTCGTGAAAAGAGACCTCCCTGACATGCGTAGCGACATCTGGGCTATCGAAGAGCCGTCCTATATTCTCGGCGCTTGTTCTGGTGGGAATCGCAGAAAGGACGCGGAACGCAATGGGCGTGGCGACAGCGCACAAAGTGCGGCTGGCGGTTCGGATGTGCCATAAGTCCTGGACGTCGTCGACCTCCTCGAGAATGGCGGTTAAAATCTCGAGGGGGATGCGGATAGTCATCCCACTAGCTGCCAGTGTATGACAGGAAGCTGGGATGTCATAATCGCGTTTAATTTCAGGGAGTCGCGTCTCGTCACGCGCCACGCGTCACGTGTCACGTGGAAACACCGCGGCGACATCGATCGATAGATCCGACACGTAAATAAAGAGGTACCGTAAGACAATAGTAAAAAAGGGCGAGGAACAGAAAAAGCCGAAATGCGAAGGTGATTAAGGAGGGAGAATGACAAAAAAACATAGGGATACTGCACATAGGAATACATACAGTAGCTTCGCCTGGGTGTGCAAGCTTATTCCAGAAGCCGATACCCTCCGTGTTCACCTGTGCATTGTCGCCACAAGCGCCCATGATAATGTGCATTGTGCAGCATCTCGCGCGCAGCGTCGCACACCTTGTCACACACGTCGCCAAGTGCCGCAAAGGGGACATTCAGGGCAGCCCGTCGCCCTCATCTTGCATGACGCTCTGCGCCGGGGCACCGTGACCTCTACAGGAAATGGCTGCGCATATGATGATTGGCTGGGGTTCACGCTCTCAGTCTCGGTTCGAGTTCATCGGTTAGTCGGTACACCTTTGGCTCAATCAAGAAAAAGGGTAGCTGGTTAGGTTGAAGCACACTCACGAGATAGAGGTCTCCAGATGCGAAAAACAAGCTACTTACTACCAATCAGCAAGCTACGTACGGAGTCCGACACTTCAGAGTCCAAGACGTGGAAGACCACTCTCGGCACGAGGCGTCAATCAGGTGGGTCCATTTTTCTGAGTTTGGCCAGAGGGTAGTCTGCATGGATGCGAACATGGCCTGAGGTATGACATTCCCTAGCCTCTATTACTCAAGCCGCTGCTCCGCTTGCACATTTCCTCGCTGATCCCTGTACGTCACTCAAGACGTACTTTCTCAAGGACTAACGTAGTATTGGTAGTTGCAGTAAATGAGTGTGAACGGTGTCTCCCCTGAGGTCACACCCAACTGTGAAGCAGGGCCCTGGCCCTGGCCCCTTCACTGCCTTCGCCATGACTCCCAGAGGCGACGGGATGTGTTCAAGTTTACAAAGTACAAGGTATGGCTTGTAGGCCACATCTATGTCGACGTTTGGTCTCCTGTATGTGTACCGTCATGCAAGCCGCAGGCTTCAACACCTACTAGTACCTATACAGTGATGACTCTCCAACCGCTTGCCAGCACTTTGGTCCCGTGTACCGTTGGCCATTCGTTCCCTGTTGTTAGCATGTTGTTACTGTACTCATAAAACAGTAATATACACTACATTCTAAGCGTGCCTATATGAATACTGGCAGAAGGGGACCACCCATACAATCACAGTGACTAGTGACTTGACTCTGTAAATTAACCTATAGCACTCTATCTATTTGCCTACCATGCCCAGTCAACATCTGTACGATCGCGTTCTTTCCCTTTCCTGATGCTACCTGAATTGGGGTCCTTCCTTCCTTGTCCTTGGCATCCGTACTTGCACCACGGTCGAGGAGCAAGCGCACGGTCTCCGCTTTGCCTTCGGATGACGCCAGGTGCAACGGAGTCCTTCCATTCTCGTCCTCGGCATTTAGGATGGCGCCACGGTCGAGCAGCAGGCGCACGGTCTCTGTTTTGCCTTTGGATGATGCTAGGTGCAAAGGAGTCCGTCCACCCTTGTCCCCAACATTTGAGTTCGCGCCACAGTCAAGCAGTAGACATGCAACCTCGAGCTCCCCGTTAGATGATGCCAGATGTAATGGCGTTGAGTGGCCATTATCTTGTGCGTTGATCTCCGCTCCATGTTGAAGTAGTAACCTCGCGATCTCCATTTGACCATATTTCGATGCCTGGTGCAATGGTGCAAGGCCATCATCGTTCGCAGCATTGATGTGTATGTTGTGCTCTAGTAACGTCCAAACAACCTCTAGGTGTAGATTCGCTGCGGCCGAATTAATTGGAGTCCAATGATCGGTTTGTTGCGAATTCGCATCCGCGCCATGGTCTAGTAACCACCGCACGATATCGATGAGTCCATCCACCGATGCAGCTTGTAGTGGAGTGCGGTTATTATAGGAAACATCAAGATCCACGACTGCGCCATGCTGATGTAATAGCTCTGCAACGTTGAAGTGTCTCTTGTGCAACGCCGCCAACAGTGGACTGTGATTCAAACCACCCCTCGCATGTACTTGCTCGGGATGCTCGACGATGATGTGCGCTGCCAGGTCACGAAACCCGCACAACGAAGCATAATACAGTGGAGATCCACGACCGTGATCTGTGGGGTAATACCCAAACGTCGCCGACCGATCGTCGATGTCGTGCGACTCGAGCCACGCGGCAAAATGTGGCTCGGCCGAGTCAAAAAGACGCCGCATCCCATCTTCTATGTGTGACGACACCTTTCCAAACTGCGCGTGTTCCACCCAATGCTGACTGGCGTATATCGCCAACGGGAACCTATCTTCAACCTGCTTCAAGTTGTCGGCACTGCCGTCCAACTGGAGTAGAATACCCATGCAAGCCTGCGCGAGAGTCGTGTGTGCGGGCTCGGGAATGATATGAAAGTACGATGCGTCTCCTTTAAAAGTGGCAAGGCGATCGGAAGTCAAGAATTCCTTGACCGAAAAATGCGTAAACTGGATGACCCGCGAATCCCCATCGTCGACTTCGGTGATCAAGCTCGAGCAGGTAGATAGTACAGCTCGTTGTCGATCCTCCCACCGCCAATCCTCGTTCAACCTCGGCGTCGTTCCTTTGGCCTCATCGAAGTCAAGTGCGAGGATCTCTGCTAGCTCCCCGACACGCAGCGGCCGAGTGGCCGCACTGAGACATTGTAAGAGGCGACGAGCGTGGTCTCGGTTGGCCATGCCGATTTCCTTCAACACCCGCTCATATGTCTCGTCCAAAGATTTCGGCAATTCGTTAAGCGTTCTCCGGATGCTCTGCGGAAGGCAATGTTGCAACACTTCCAACTGACAGAAAACCCATCGGAACCTGTCAAATTGTCAGCAAGCGTCATCACCATCCCTTGAGCACGCTTACATTCCATCAGGCTCTATCCGTGAGCGTCTCAATGACCAGTTCTTTGTCCTTGTCCCTCCATCTCCTCATCGCAGTGTCTGAGTCCGCGTACACGACAGATTTGATATAATCTTCAATATCCTTTCTCTGTCCACTTTGGTCGTGAATCGAGACAGGGTGAAACGCTAGGGACTCGAGCGCTGCTCGGATGTCGATCTCCGGACGGCTGGTGAGACATATATGAAGATCTGGAACCTGGAGGTCGACGAGGTCCTTTATGAGATTAAGGACCTGTTTGCGGGAGGATGGAATTCCAGAGGTATTGGGACATTCATCTAGCGCGTCCAGAATGATGTACGTTCGGCCTTGGCCAGGTAGCGCGAGCATCTCTTTAAGACATACAATCAGCATGCTGGTGCTGGGTTTATGGGCGCCATTATCGTGTGCCTTATATACGTGGGAGAGTATGTCGCAACGACTGTCAGAACGAGCGGAGAGTTGTGTGAGAAGCGAAGGAAGCAAGTTGTGGAGATGTTGTTTATCGGTGTCCCTGAAATCGAAATAGAAGTACGCCATGGAGGCTAGTCCAGCCTCCCGTGACACCATGATGTCTTGGATAATTGCGGAGCTAGTTGGTAGTGTAAGTTCCTCTGAGGTGGATCCGACAAAAAAAATATGATAACGAACCAAAGAATGCCCTTCCCTGAGCCCGCTACAACGATGAGAGGCGATCAAGTTCTGAGGGGATGTGAAGGGACAGAGAGGCGCACGTTTCCCGTGGATCCACAACAAGGACGTGGTGGCCTTGGACTTCCATTCCAAGAATATACTTCCCTGGAAAAACCATGTCGCCGTACCTTCATGTTGAGTGGTGCACGCGAGATTTTGGTTAGTGGATGGGTCCGGCGGAGATAGCCACGCTCGGTGATCCTTCTGTACCTGGTTCCCTGAAGCGCCATTTCAGTTCGGCAACCAATAGCGGCGAGGCTGAAGAATCACGAACGCCTATCTTCGTCCATGTCGTTTGCTGTCTGTTGCAATAGAGCCTTTGTTTCCTTGCCGTCTAGATGTGCATGAGTTCACGATGGCGTTTACGATTAGCGCTGAACGTACCCTCAATAGCCACATTGACCTGATCGCTCACATTGTGCGCGACTTTCAGGACTTGCACGATCGCCATCTGCACCTCCTGCTGCGTCAATCTATCCAGTCGGCCCAGCGCGTCCTCGATGTCCCTCCTTCCAATCAATTTCTTTAAATATCTCTCTAGATATCTATCAGCGACGAGCAACATATCATCAGAGATCGACTCACTCGCTCGTCCCTGCTTCATCTCCTTCGTCACAATCCCAAAAATTCCAAGCACCTCGACCATTATCTTCACGATCGTGTCCCTCATCGCCTCTGTCGTCGGCACCTCGGTATATGTCTCGAGCCGTCTGAAGAAGCTCTCAATGCGCTCGAAGATATCGACTAGCGCATCTTGGCTCGCAACGACATCCCTGGCCGCCTGCGTAGGTTCGGCATCAGAACGCTCCGAGTAAGGGAGACCCGGGACAATAGCTACCAAGAGAAGGACACCGGCACCAGCGAAAATGACTTTCGCAGGTGAGAACACCTGGAAATATGGTATCAGAGGGTAGATCATAGAGGCATGGTCGGAATGGGGCTCACCAATCCGACGCCCTCGCCAAGGGCCGCGGAGAAGGCATAAAGGACGTTGACAGTCGGAGTCAACCACTTCGTCAACTGGTCATCGCCGGACGTAGATTGCTCGAACTGTTCGACTTGAGTGCGGAGGATGGCCAAGATGTCGGTGGGGGAGTTGCAGGTCTGTAGCTGGACCATCAACGGATGCACGAGAAGATCTTTCTTCGTCTTCTTCTCATACTCTTTGATGGAGGCATAAAAGATGGTCTGGAAATTGGAAGAAGAGGAAGCCGTGGGAGGTGTCTGAGACATGGCAACAACGGCAAGGAGAGGCGTTCGAGTGTATGCTATAGTACTGTACTTGCAGAAGAGAATGGTTGTTGGGCACCGGAATGGTTTGGCAGGTAACGCCTGCACAGCCTCACCTCGTCGACAGGCCCAGAATTATATTATTGTTTTCAGAGGGAGACCTGAGTGCGGTGAGAGGTCCTTGACAGTATCTATTCCCCTCCACTGCATTTCAAACGATGCACTACGTCTAACCTATTCACACGCGTAGTAAATAAGAATGTTCAGTCGAGATAGAGTGATGCCTCTAGCAACAAACAAGTTATTACCCAATCAGCCAGCTACGTACGGAGTCCGACATTTTCAGTCCCATCAACGAAAACACTACAGAAAACAACCAAAAAATAGTATATAAATAAAACGAGAGTTGTGAACGAGCGAGTAACAAGAGAACAGGACACGCGGAAAAACGAATGCGAGATAAATAGCATCTACACCTTCTACAGTAGTAAAACACAGCAAGCAAGCAAGAAAACTCATTGTGCACCGACATCTTACACGCTATCGTCCATGTTCACCTGTGCGTAGCCCTGCGACGCGCGGCTCGTGCCGACGTGCAGCCTCTCGCGCACGGTGTCCCACGCGCCGCCCACCGCTCCACGTGCGGTCACCCACGGCGGTTCCGGGCCCACCAGCGCCGCCGCCTCGTCCGGCATGACGCTCTGCGGCGGGCGGACCCACCACTTGAGGAGCAACGAGCTCGTGACGACGCTGACCGAGCTGAACGCCATCATCGCGCCGGCCATCATCGGGTGCAGATGCAGGCCAAACGGGAGGAACAGACCCATGGCGAGCGGGATGCCGAGCACGTTGTACACGCACGCCCAGACCAGGTTCCGCCGGATCGTGCGGAAGATCGAGCGCGAGAGGTCGAGCGCGGCTACCACGTCCAATAGGTCCGACCGCATCAGGACGATGTCCGCGGCTTCGATCGCTACGGATGTACCCGACGACAGGGCGATGCCGACAGTGGCCGCTACGAGCGCAGGCGAGTCGTTGATCCCGTCCCCGACCTGTATTTTTGTACCGTTAGCGCGGCAATCGCGGAGGGTACGTAAGTCGACACGCACCATCGCTACGCCCCCGCCGTCCTTCTCCATCAGCTCCGCAACAACAGACGCCTTGCCCTTGGGACTCATGTCGGCCCACACGCCCTCGGGCGCAATGCCGACCTGGCGCGCGACAACGAGCGCAGTCGCGCGCCCGTCGCCCGTCATCAGGTTTACCTCGATGCCCATATCCTGCAACGCGCGAATCGCACGCGCCGACGAGCGTTTCGGTGCGTCCGCGAGCGCGAGCGCGAGTACGGGCAGTGGGTTCGGTGCGGACGACGCGATCGCGATGTAGATCAGCGTGCGGCCCTTCTGCGCCTCGCGCTCCTCGAATTCAGCAAGGCCTGTGGGCAAGCGGCCGCCCACGTCTGTCTGCGCGACGAAACGACCCGACCCGACCCAAACGGTGTACTTCTGCTGCGCCGCGACGGAGACGGTCGCGCGCACGCCTTGGCCCGTGATGCTCTCGAACGCCTCCACGGAAGGGTCTGGTGCGTTGGTCGACAGGATGTCCTTTCCCCAGACGGCCACGGCTTTGGCGAGCGGGTGCTCGGAGCGTGCTTCGGTTGCAGAAAGCATGGCGATGACAGCAGCACGGGTTGTGAGGCCATCGGCCGCCATGGTCGTTTGGAGAGCTGTACCTCCCATCTCCGCCGCGGTGTAGGTCTGCGTCTCGCCGAGTTCGCTGGTCGGCGCCCAAGCGACGCTCGCAACCGTGAGGTTGCCCTCCGTCACCGTGCCTGTCTTGTCCAGCACGACACGCTTTAGGCTACGACTTGCCTCGAGCGCACGTCCACCCTTGATCAGGATTCCATTCTTCGCCCCAATACCCGTGCCGACCATGATCGCCGTGGGTGTGCTCAGGCCAAGTGCACATGGGCACGCGACGACAACGACCGAAATGCAGAGCTGGAGACAGACCGCAACCTTGCCGTGGTGATGGAACATGTCGGGGAGCTGCGCTTCCGTGAGTACGTTCGACAGAAGTATCCAGCCGAGAAACGTGATCGCTGCGAGAGATATTACGGTAGGGACGAAGTAGCCGGCGATGCGGTCTGCGAAGGCCTGGATTGGGGCCTTGGACGTCTGGGCATCCTCGACGAGCTTGACGATCTGTGCGAGTGCGGTGTCCTTCCCTGCCCGTGTGACTACCATGTCGAACGCGCCGAGGCCGTTGACCGTCCCGCCGATGACGGCATCGCCAAGTTGCTTGAGGACCGGAACGGGTTCACCGGTGATGGCACTCTCATCGATACTTGAGCTGCCACGCACAACCGTTCCGTCTGCTGGCACCTTGTCACCCGGCACGACCTTGACCGTATCCCCAATCTGCAAAAGCTCCGTCGGAATCTTCTTTTCCTGAGTGCACGTAGCGTCCGTGTAGATAATTGCCATGGAGGGCGCAAGCGCCATTAAGTCAGTGAGTGCCGCGCTAGTCTTGCCTTTGGCAGAGTTCTCCAGATAGCGACCGAGGGATACGAACATGATCAGCATGGTGCTGGTATCGAAAAAGACAAACGGTGGCATATTAGGGTCCGGATCGAACGCGGATGCGATGAGAGTGAATAGGGAATAAAAATATGCTGCGGAAGTGCCTAGCATCACAAGCACGTCCATGGTTGCCGACTTGTGCTTGAGCGCCTTGTACGCATTCCGGTAAAACTTTTGGCCGACCCAGAACTGCGCAGGCGTAGTGATGATGGCAACGAGGAGATGGCCGAGAGGGATGCCGGGAATGACGTTGAAGTGGACGATGGGATGCAAGAAGGGGATATGAGGTGCGATCATGCTGATAAAAAATACGGGGAGGGCAAAGGCGACGCTCCATTGAAATCGGGTCTTCCATTCTTGGATCTCCTTCGTGCGAGTTAGCGAGCGCAGCTGGGTGGCGTCTTCCTGGTCCGAGAGCATGGCGTCGAACCCGAGCTCTTCGATACGTTCTACCATCTCGCGCGGGCCGACGACCCCGCGATCAAAGACGACTTTAGCGGTTTCGGTCGCTAGAGCCACCGCAACGCTAGTGATACCGGGCATTTTGCCGAGTTCGGTCTCGACGGTAGATGTGCAGGAAGCACACGTCATGCCATAGATGCGCAAAATGATTTCATCCGAGCGAGTTGGCGGGATGAGCGTAGCGTCAAAACCAATGTCAGATATTTCCTGGACGAGGGGCGGTGTCATACTGATGCTGATAGGGGTGGCATGGCAATCAAATACTCACGTTGACGACCTTGTCAGTGTTCCACTGCTGGGGGTCGAACTCGACGATCCCACGTTCGGCCAGAAGGGCGACCTTCACAGAGTAAATTCCGGGCTGTGATCTGAGCATTCCCTCGATGGACTTTTGGAGGGGTTTTGAGTCGAGGGGAACAGGGGAGGAAAAGTGTGGGAAAGCAAGCTCACCTCGACGCAAGCACCGCAGGTCATGCCCTCTATTCGCAGCTCGCATCTTTCTGCATTTTCCGAGGACTTTCCCAGAGGCTCGTTTTCCACGAGTGGGAGTTCAACCTTGCCAGAGCCAGAATTGAGGGAGTCCTTGTACCAAAAACTTGAAGATGAAAGTCGAAGAAAGAGCAGACATGGTGGGGGTACAACGAGATTAACCTAGAAGTGGGTATAGGTCGTTGATGTGTGTTAATAATGGTATTATGTAGACGGGTTATGGAATGCGTCAAAGGAGATAGAGCGCCCGCGCTGTGCGAAAGATGATGCAAACCTCCGTGCCAGTGAACTTGGTGACCCCCCTCCGTGATTATCTAATCATTTTCTATCTCGCACACGTGATCAAGTCGCGTCGTCCTAATTCGTCGATCACAGTCACGGTTCTGTTCTGGTATGCATGTCTATCCATTACGACTGTTCCTTGTCCGTCAAATCGTAGCTATGAGGTATGCATTATGAAGAGGACGAGCGCGCTCTCGTTAGCACGCGCGAAAAAAAGAAATGAATCAAAAAAAAAAAAGAGAAAGAAAAAAAAAGAAGTGAGGATAAAATGTATTCAGGCAAAAAGCATCGTCTGAGGGCGTCTGCGCCAACTGCTCACCCACTACCAACCATCACCGCCGGCGCGCCTGCTGCTGCCACAACGCCAGCGGCACGTCTTCCTCCTCCCCGCCCGGCGCGACCCCGGACCGCGATACCGCCCCATCCGACGTCCGCGGCCGCCGCGCCCCGGGCGGCAGCACCGCATGCGCGCTGAGAGCTTTACGCCCTGGTACCCGCGCGCCGCCGAACGCGTGAGCGGGCGCGGGGGGTGCGACGGTCGCAGATATTGAGCGGGCGGGCGGCCGCGCATCCCCTGGCGCCGGTACGGGAGCTTGGTCCTGCTGTGGCGGGACGTAGCGGATGGGTGGGGGCGAGGTGCGTGAGGCTAGTGGCGATGGCAAATGTGAGGATAGCGGCGGTGGTGGCGAGCGGGAGCGGCGCGATGGTGATACAGAGCGTGGCGGGGGTGTCTGTTCGGTGGATGGGCCGTTGTCTGTCGTAGACGACGAGGGAAACGCGGTCTGTTTCCCCCCGGGTCCCGCCACTGACATAGACATAGACATGGACATCTGCATCGGGACCGGTCCCGCAGCGTAGCCGGCACCGGCAGGCGGCCCCGATGCCTGCCGTGCGCCAACTCCACCTGGAAACGCCGCGCCATACTCTTGCTCCATCGCACGGTGCTGCATGTCATATTGCGGGCCCCGTACAGGTTGCTCGGCGCGGCGCGTGGCAGCACTCGATGGGACAGCCTTGGTGAGGCTCCCACGTCGGTTTTGCGATGGCTGTGGTTGTACGGCTTGCCCCTGTGCCTGTGCCTGCGGCGCGGCCACGACCGGCTGTGCCTCGTGCTCCTGGTCCGTCGCTGTATGCTCACCCTCCTCCCGGTCCTTCGTTGAAGCGGGGGCCGACACGCCGCCCGCCACTGTGGGAGCTTGCTCTGCATTCACCTGCCGAGCAGCCGCCTGCTGCTGCTGCTGCTGTTGTTGTTGCGGCTGCTGGGTCTTGTTGATGACGCCGAGGTACCAGAACATGAGGTTGCTGATTAGGACCTGTTCATACAGCGCGCGGCGGGGATTCGCGAGCTTAATGTGTGACAGGCGGTAGATGGCACGTTCGACGTGGATCGGGTAGCGCGAGTAGTTGTTTACGCCAGGCGACTGAGGTGATGCGGGTGGAACATAGCCTCGCGAGGACTTGCTTGCACCAAGCAGCGCCACCGCCGCGTCTCGCCCCGACTGTCCGTGCCCAAGACCAGCGGGAGGGGCGCTCTCCTCCTGCTTCTTTTTCGAGCCGAACAGCGAGCCGAAGAAGCCTGCTTCCTTCTCCTTCTCGCGCTGCTCTTTCTTTCCCTTTTTTTCGCTCCCACCCCACTTGAAGAGCCCCTTCTTGTCCTTGTCCTTCTCTTTTTCGCGTCGCAGCTCGGCTCCTTGTGGGACCGGTGGAGTAGAAGACAGTGATGGAGGCGTCTGGATCGGTCGGGGTTCGGGTCGTGTATGTGAAGATGCTAAATCGGATTGGACTGGAGAGGGCGTGCGGGAGGGAGGTGATTCAACAGGTGCAGGTGTGACAAGCGAAGAGGCACGCTGCGGTAAAGGGTGTTCCAGTGGGGGCAGTGCGGCTGCAGGTTGAGCAGATGGCACAGCTATTACAGGCGGAACTGGCTCGGGCTCCTCCACTGGTGGCGGCGGCGATAACGAGCGTCGTGGGAGCGATTGGAGCTTTGATGGAGGGGACAGTATCTTAATCTCGTCTTCGTTGCCCTCGTCCCGCGCGTATGCATCAAAATGAACGCTTCGGCACTGTATGACTCCGGGCGTACGAGGCGGGGCGCCGCATCGAGACTGTCGTTGCTGAGCACCCGCAGGCGTCGGGGTGACTCAGCATCGCTGTGGTCGCTGGTCGAGAGGTCGCTCGAAGAACGTGGATCGGGCACGGGGGTAGGGTCACGCTTTGCGCTTGTCCCACGTCGCGTGGCGTTGAATCGATGGGCCCCTTCTCCCGTTTGGCCTGGCTTCCTGATCTTTGTGCGGGCCGCACGACGAAGAATCTGGCCGGGGCGCGGGACGATGATGGGTGCATCTGCGTCTTCTCCGGGGTCTGGCATGGCATCGTCTAGGTTATCGATGACTGAGGGTGGTGGTGGGAGTGTGGGTGGTTATGCGAGTATTTAGCGCGAGCGCATGTAATGTACAGCGTGAAAATGCCACGCACCTGATGGAGACACATTCATGCTAAGTGATCGGCGTAAGACACTACGTAGTTTTGATGGGTCCCTGCTCTGTGAGGCCTCCTCTGCCAGCTCGTCCAATTTCTCCAGATCCTTGATTGTGAGCTGAGGGCCCGAACTCGCGTACAGAGACGATCGGTTCCGGAGCGGCACAACACGCTCGTCCTCGACGCCGTCATTTTCAGATGGGCGGTATTGCCGGCTCAACATCGACCTTTTGCGACCGAGTGCGGCAGCACCGAGGCTTTCCGATCGCCCCAGTCCGACTTCGCCGGGGGCACGGGCATGTTCTTTGAGAAAGGCGCGAAATTGGGCGGGATCTATCTCTGGGTGCATATTAGCGGGCACCCAGAAGAGGTGGAAGGGGTCATCGGATGCGTCTGCGGAATCGGAACCCAGAGAGTCTTCGTGAGAGTGGGAGTCGCTGCTTGAGTCATCGCTGGGTGCCCAGTAGCTCTGCTGTGCTGCTGCTGCTTGGGCTCCGGGTGTTGGGAGATCAGGATCGAGAACGGGAACGCCGGGACCGCCTTGGAGAGTGGAGCGTCGTTTGATATCACGCAGGTTTTCGACCTCACGCTGGATCTCGTCGCGGGAGGGCTGCATTACGGTTGGAGGTGTCTGCATGGAGAGACGAACGGGAAACTAATTTGTCGAGTCTCGTACGGGAAAACTGGAGAAAGTGTGATAGGAAAGACAATAGGAACAGAGAACTGGAAAAAAGGAAGGAGAGGCCGCCGATGGTGTTGCGTCGTCGATCACGGTAACGACGAGCGGTCCTAGCGAACAGTGCGGCCGGGCGTCTCGTCCCGGAAACATCCACAAGGTCACTTCCCACTTCCCCTACACTCGGTAATAATGCCTCTTCCAGGGCCTCATGTATTTTCCCACTAATCTTAGCAACCCATCGCTTGACCCATCGACACAAATACAAGAGCGAGAGCAAGTGGACGCATCCCTCGTTCTAATTACACAATGATCGTTACTAAGTTAGCGTACAACACATCCACTTGGCAGCGCCTTATGCCACTTTTGCAGTGTGGCGATTCCATTTTCTGACATTCCCGTAGAATGCTCATCGGTGTCCATCATTTGCGTCACATTTCGCATGGCGGTTCAGGGCTGTGATGTCGCCCACCTTCGTGTGACTGTTGATGACTAAGGGAAACTCGAAACGGCAAGAAAGTAGGCGAGAGAATTCTGGGATTCCTGTCGCAAAACTAGCTGTTTAAATACACAAAATACTACGCTTGCGCGTCGCGCTGACGCGGCCTACTCCTATTCATACAAGGGATACATCTGAGACAGAGGAAGGATACAATCTCGGAATGCCTGTAATAAACAGGCTTGCGCGTTGCCTTACTAATATCCGCGAGTCACACGACGACGGATGAGTCATGTGTTCACAACATCACCCCGTTGTCAGTCTCTTGTGACTCCTGTCACAATCAGCAAACGAAACTTCGAAATGGAAACGAAGACCGTAACGCAAACATACAATCATCAAACAATCGGGATGCGGAGTGGCGAAGCAATTTTACTGGAGACTGGAGGATCCTGGTACGTTTTTATTTTGCTTTTGTTTTGCTCGCAGAGCTGCCGCGTCCTTTTTTTGCAGATCGGAACTTGCAAACCACAGAGATGTTTGAGAACGAGAAGACGGGACATATCGCTGGAGTCTTGCGCCGTTGTACAGGCTTTTGAGAACATAACCGTTTCGCGTCTGTAGCTGGTATGTGTTCTTATCAGTTACATCTCTGATGAGGAATGGACCATCCCATCGCGGATGGAGCTTCGTACCGGCTTCATGCCGCCTTTTCACCATATCTCCAATACCAAGGCCTCTCTCTTGGTACGCTTCCTCTCGTTGGGATGCCTCCCTTTCCAGCCGAGACGCTGCTCGGTCGTTTGCGTCTTGGCGGAAGCGAGCCAGATCTTGAATATGCTCCAGCCGTCGCTGCTGGAGAAACTCAATCTCCTGGTCCGTCGGATTGCGTTGGAACGCTTGGTGGATCCTTTCACTAGGTAAGCGCGCCTCCCTTCCGTACATTAAGAAGAACGGTGACACACCCGTAGACGAACTTGTGTGCGCTCGGTAGGCGAGCAGGGCGTCTGGAAGTAGTTCGTCCCACTGATTTTGTCTCTGGGGCGCCGTCATCCGGGCTAACATTTGTGTTAGGATATCGTTGAACTTTTCCAAGCGGCCATTGGTTTGTGGGTGGTATGGAGTTGTGCGGGAGTGTTGAATCCCGAGGCGACGAAGTAAGTTTTGCATCTCATATGATAGGAACTCTGCGCCGTTGTCCGTGAGGACGTTGACTGGCTTCCCATAGGTGTGAACGATATATCGCAACATATCGGCGACGACCTCGCTCGAGCGTTGCGGAATCGCCTGGGCAATCGTCCAGTCGGTGCCGAGATCCATAGCAGTGAGGAGGTAACGGTTCCCCTTCAAGGTCTTCGGGAGAGGTCCGACAAAGTCGAACGCCCATGCATCTCCGGCGTCAACCCGTGGAATGGGGTGGAGCGGCTGCATAGAGACTGGGTCTCGGTGAGTGAACTGACACTCATCACAACTCTTCAGTGTACGCTGAACGTGCTCGAAAGCGCGTGCGTGAGAAATCGTGGGCAGAGGGTGGTTAAGTAGGAAAGGGGGGATAAGGAAAAAGGGCCCAAGGTCTAGATCAAAGACGAAACGCGAGAACGAGCAAGGCAGAACAAAGAGGCTTCCCGGACCACGAGAGCGAAATGAAACCGGAACGCGTACGAGACGATCGTTACACGCACGGATTCGGTCGGGAAGGAGAGGGAAAGAGGCAAGACGAGGGAGAGGGGAGAGCGAGACGCGCGAAGGCGGAAACGTGGAGGGGTCAAAGTCGCGAGTATGGATGAAGAGGGAGAGGAGGCGAGGTTGACGAGAGTCGGGTTGAGCGTGAAGTCGAACGAGTTGAGGATGTAATGGAAGGAGACAACGACAAGTCAGGAGAGGTGGAGGAAAGAAGGCTTCGAGAACGCGCGAAGGCGAACGCGCGAAGTCGGCGAGGGTGAAAGGAGGAGGTCGGGGAGGTGCGAAACGATCGCGCGAAGCTGAACGAGACGAGAGAGAGAGGAGGAAGGAGCCGAGTACAAGAATGAAGTCCTTCACGAAGGTCAATACGACAATCGCGAGGAAACCTAAAGACAAAGTAGAAAGGTTAGTAGAACGGAAATCGAATATAGAGAGGAGAGTCGATTTTGAGGAAGAAGGAGAGAGTGTGCGAGGGGAACGACAAGTCGGGTGCCCTTATACTTAGGCCTGACCTCGAAAGTCGTTGAGTCACACGAAAAGAAAGGCGAACGAGAGTAGAACGGGGGGGAATCGACTGATACATTGACACGCGCAATCCGAAGCCTTTATACATCCGGTCAGTACCTAAGGCAAAACGAAACGAAACGCGACTAAGTCGAAAGTTGTGAGGGGCGAATTGTAAAGTGGGAGAAAGTGAACGAGCGGTCGTAAGTAGGAGGGAGTCCGATGGGTGAAAACACGAGGCGAACGCGAGGCGAGAAACACGAGTCACGAGTAAAGTAGGGTGTTCGGTGGGCAAGAGCGCATGGCCGAACGACAGCGCCGGGGATATTGACGACGCGCTCTTCGAGTACAAACGAGAGGTCAGAGAATGGTAAGTAGAATCAGAAGAAAGATGGGCGCGCCTGTGCCCGAGACAGAGAGCGCGAACTAGAAAGATCCAACAGGAAAACGAGGCTCGAGGCACGACGACATGAAGTCGATCGGCCGAGGGTGAAGGCGTTGTTGATACGATAGAGGCTGAGGGAAAGATGGAGGAAGGGTGGAAGACAGAGGCATGGTGGACTTGAGGCCGTCGGCGTCGCAGTTCGAGACGAGGTTAACCCGACATGGGTAAGCTGTGGGTGATCGAAGGGCGTCCGACGAGGGCGGAAGAGACGGGAACACGACGAGGCAAGGAACGACAACGAGATGGTGGAGAGAGAGAGAGATGGAGCGAGGCGAGACGAAGAGAATAAGGACGAGTAGGTGAGTTGGTGGCGATGGCCGAGATAAGGCGTGAGGGGTGACGACTCAGCGGGAACTGAAATGGGTGGAAATGGCCGGTTTCGGGCTCAGAGGCCGAGCTACCGTTACAACGCTCAACAATCTCTTGTGCGTACGGAATGTAGGCTCGAGTTCGGAGAGCGGCTATGATGGTCCTCGCTCCCAAGTGGCCCAACTCGCGGTGGATCGTCCTTACCAAGTCTTCGGCCATATCCTGCGTTGTCGGAACTTCGACCTCTACTTCCTCTCCCCAACGGTTGGGAGTCCTTTTGCACAAGAGGTCTCCGTTCAACAGGTACGATCCGTTTCCGACCGTAGCTGACTCCTCTCCTTGCTGTAGGCGTCTCTTATACTCCGCGAATGTCTGGAAGATGGCGCTACGATCCTTCTTTTCTTCCTCGAACGGGCTCAATGGAGCGGCGAAGAGCGGAGTAAGGGTTTCGGAATCTGGTACGTCCCGGTGTCCTTTCCTACGCGATAGTGCGTCTGCGACGAGCTGATGTCTTCCTGGCCTGTAGATGATTTCGACATCGAAATGGGCGATGTCGTCCACAAAGCGTGCAAGTCGGCGACCGAGGTTCTTCTGCGTTAGGAAGTATTTTAGGGATTCGTGATCGGTACGTACGAGGATGGGTGAACCTTCGATGTACCCTCTCCACTTATGGAGAGCGTATACGATGGCGAGCATCTCCCTCTCTTGTGCGGAATACCTTTGTTCGGTAGGGGTCATGCGCCGCGATTCGAAGGCGATAGGCCGTAAGTCTCTTTCCTTAAATTTGAAACGTTCTTTTTGCTCACCAGCCTCTTTCCCCTTCTTTATTTCAGCGGACGGGTCGGAAGTCTGCTGAAGTACGGCGCCAAGGCATTCCCCGGAGGCGTCTGTGTCTATTACGAACAGCCGCCAAGGCGTAGGGTGCATGAGCAGATCGGCCGAGGTTAGTGCGTCCTTCAGATGCTTCATTGCCAACTCACAATCGTTGGTCCACCGGATAGGTGTTCCTCGACGCGGGCTTCCCTCCAACAGCTTGTACATTGGACCGGCGGTCTTCGCGAAGCCTCGTATGAACCGACGGTAATAGCCAGCGACATTCAAGAAGCCGCGTACCTCGGAAATCGTCGTACACGACGGCCACTTCAAGATCGCGTCGACCTTCTCTGGATTCGTTCGGAGACCTTCCCCAGACGCTATGTGACCCAGGTACAGTATCGAGGAACGACCCCACGTACATTTCTTTCCGTTCAGGATGAGGCCGTGCTGGTTAAGCGCACGTACGACGTCGAGAACGTTTTGTATGTGTTCATCTTCTGTCGACGAGAAGACGATCACGTCGTCCAAGTATACCATAGCGCAACGGTCGATAAAGGTGCGCAAGATCTCATTCATCATTGTCTGAAAGGTGGCGGGGGCATTCGTGAGCCCGAAGGGCATCACTCGAAACTGGAAATGGCCATATCGACAGGTAAACGCCGTCTTCTCCTTCGCATCTTCGGCTAATCTTACCTGCCAGTACCCACTGCGGAGGTCCAAGCATGTGAAGTGTTTCGCTCCTGCAAGATTTCGGTAACACTCATCTATGCGGGGCAAGGGATAGGCGTTCGATTTGGTGAGTTTATTGAGAGCACGATAGTCAACGCAGATGCGCGACGTACCGTCCTTTTTAGGGACTGGGATGAGGGGTGAGGACCATGGGGACTTGGAAGGTTCGATCACTCCTTCGTCTAGCCCTTCGTCGACGAAGTTCTTGATGGACTCGTGTTCGACAGGTGTGAGAGGGCGTCCGTAACGCCTTAGTGGCTTTGCGTCCCCAACGTCAACCTGGTGGACCCATTTCCGAAGGGGCGGGAAGCCTACCTTGTCCCTGAAGGCAGCAGGTACGGCTTCCTTGGCAAGTCGCCTCACGTACTCACCAAACTTCTCTTTTACAGCCGTGATGCTCCCATCGTTAGAGACCGTTGATTCGTTATCCCGCGCGGCCGTGTCGTCTGTCGTATGGTGAAGGAGCGCGGGAGGACGAGGTCCCTGGTGTGGGAGCCGAAGGCGCCAGGCGAGCTTCGTTAGCAAGTTCGACGCCTTTGGCCTTTCCTGCGCGAGGAGTGGTTTGATGAGGAAACGGGTACGTTCCTCTGGGTGAGTAAGTTCGTATGCGTCGTCCTCCCATCGCGGGACGGCATCATGCCTCTTAAGCCAGGTGCGTCCCAAGAGTAAATCATAACGGAACTGAGATGCGTCGTCCAGGACATAAGCGTAGCATTTGGAGATCAAGCCTCCGATTCGGAGCGAGAACGACGCGAAGGCAGTAGTCGTCGTTCGCCCAGCGCCGACAATCTCCCGAGTCGTGATCGGAAAGACTTGTGCATGAGCTGCGCGTGCCTTTTGAGCGGTGAGGTAGTTCGATTCCGCTCCAGTGTCGAGTATGGTGTTAACGGGGATAAAAACAGGCGTGCTCGTCGGCCGAGAAGACTTTGGAGGGCCGATCTCTACCTTGTAGATGGGCAGCCCGGGATGCGCTACCGTGAAGACCTCCAGGGGATCCTCCTTAGTTCCTTTCAAGACGTCGCTAGGGGGAATGTCAGGAGATAGCCAACCAGGCTTGGGCGAAGGGGGCCTCTCGGGGAACACAGGTGAGACAGGTCGCCATCCGTTTTCCTCGACTGACTTCTCCGAGAACACAGGAGAGACAGGTCGCCATTCGTGTTCAGCGGGCCCTTCTAGGAATCGATTAGTAGCGGGTCGTAGCTTCCTCTTCCGAGTGGTGTAGGCAGGGATCGCCATGTCCTCGCTAGTTGAGCCAGGATCTCCGGGAGACGTGAAGCGGGCAGGCGTCCATTGCTCGCTCCAGTCTGGTTCAACCCCGTCGTAATACACTATGCTGGCCAAGTCTTCTTCGTCTTCCTCGGTAAGTGGCCCGCATTTATCTTCCATCATATTGGCCTCGTTAACGAGATATTGCAGCTCCAGATCCGGCTTGTCAGGATCATAGTTCTCCGGCGCGTATTCTTCAGACGTGTAACGCTCGGGTGGGTACTGCAGTTCCGGTTCGTGCCTTTCGACTTCAGCTTCTTCAGACTCAGGCTCTTCGGCTTCTTCAAACAGGTGCATAGGCTTCGTCGTCCTGGGACGTCCGGCCGATACCCTTCTGTCCGCGCCATCTGCCGAGCGTCTCAAGGGCTTGCGGCAGTCTCGCGCAAAGTGCCCTGACTCATTGCAATTGTAGCAGCGAGCCGAGGCAGGCGGCCGGCGCGGATCACGACTCATGTTCATCGCGTCGAGATCCATGGGTTCGGGACGACTTGTTGAAGCTGTGGGAGTTAGATAGGGCATAGTGGTCGAGGCCGGGCGCGTCGAGGACAGAGACGGAGCACGATACTTTTTGAAGGGCCTCATGGGGCCCGTTTGGTTGGCCGGCGTTCCCTGGGCTAGCTTGTTAAGACTATCCCATTGTCTGGCGGCCGAGTAATAAAGTGCCATATCTTCCTCAGTGCGTGCCATAAGCTGTAGCGATAACTCCCTCGGGAGCTTCAAAGTAAAACGATATTTGCGATCGTTGAACGTCATCTCAGGCTGAGGAATCTGAGCTTCGACGTTCTCGAACTGGCGAGTGTACTCAGTAACACCTCCTCGGCAGTTTAGGTTCTCAAGACGAGCCCTAAGTTCGTTAGCGTGAGCGGGGTGAGCCCAATGGTTCATCATCATCTTTTTCAAGTCATCCCAGGCCGGAATGCGTCCATTATTCGCAAGCCTCCGAGCGTGATACCAGGCGAGCGCAGCTTCTCGAAAGACCTGAGTAGCATACTGAGTCCAGCGATCTCTTGGGACCTTGCCGGTGTCGAGCGCGTCCTCAGCTAAGGCTATCCACGCAGCGACATTGTCGGATGTCTTCCCTGAGAACGGTTGGACCACTAGTTTGGTAAAGTTATCTCTAGGCGAGGAGGATCGCTGCTGCGTCGGGGGAGCAGCGATAGTGAGGTTCGTATGGGTGAACGCAGTTTCTATTGATCTCTGAAACTGCTGGGACGTGACTACATTACTCTCCACGGCTTGAAACCGCTGCTCGAACCCGTGGAAGATAACTCGCATCGCTTGAAATACCTCTGGTGTAAACCCTGCTGCAGAACCTCGATGGGAGTCATCCCTGCTCCCTGTCCTGCCGGGGCGTTCGCGTCTGCCATCGGCGCACTAGTACCGCGGGCCTACTAAGTGGGTTGCGCAACCAAATGTGTGTCGCGACACTCTCGGAGTGCGTGTCCCGCTGACCGAAGAAAGATCAGGGGCGGCGCTATTACAGCGTAATAAAATAGTACCTTGATAGACTTGATACTATTGACGCGCTTTCTTCTTCTTGTACGATAAACGACTGTTCTTGATTCTTCTGAGCGTGAGCTAAGGTTAGGGTAGCCTCACACTTGATCAAGTGTGATGTCGCCCACCTTCGTGTGACTGTTGATGACTAAGGGAAACTCGAAACGGCAAGAAAGTAGGCGAGAGAATTCTGGGATTCCTGTCGCAAAACTAGCTGTTTAAATACACAAAATACTACGCTTGCGCGTCGCGCTGACGCGGCCTACTCCTATTCATACAAGGGATACATCTGAGACAGAGGAAGGATACAATCTCGGAATGCCTGTAATAAACAGGCTTGCGCGTTGCCTTACTAATATCCGCGAGTCACACGACGACGGATGAGTCATGTGTTCACAACAGGGCATAGCGGTGCATGCCATGCTGCCGCAAATGTGACTGGAACCACTAAAACGAAAATCCACTCACAATTGTAAATGCTGAGTTTCCCTGATTCCTCGAAGGCTTAATAAAAAATAGCTTCCGGTTTAACATTTACGATTTACTGTACTTCTGTGTTTAAAACTGTACAGTACGTTACGCGAGATACGACCGATCGCCTAACTTATTGCGACCACCCTTGTCACCTTCCATGAATTAGAACGTGCACACGAAGATTGTCATCCGGGCACCCTTCGCTTGTTGGCCTTCGCGAAGGGTCATCAATTCGATGCTTGTAATTACGAGACACGGTATTAGTCTCGTCACTTGTAATTATCCTTCCTCCATTTCCTCCGAGGAGTCAGGGCAAGAGTCAGGGTACAAAGAAGACTGGCCACTCAGAAGGCCGACTGAAGGAACGAGGTGGCGGGAACCGACGGACCGGAACAATATTGATGACGTAAGTGATACTAAGTCATCTAGTTCACGTGTGTCATATCCCAAAGATGTCGGAGTGACCCCGGTCTCACATATTTTCTCGTTTCGCAACTCGGTTCCCTTCTCATTACCCATCCGTCATGGCCCCCGTCGCCGTCCACCCCCAAGATACCATTTCGTTAACGTGCCCTTCTGTGATGCCGCTGCGACCCACACCTGTCGATCTTTCTCCCCCGCCCCGGCGAGCACCGGAAGAGCGCCACCCGTCCATGCGCACTACTTTTGCCTTCGACACGATGGAGAGCGCCATCGCAGCCATAGCACGCGGGGAGTTCGTCGTCGTCATGGACGACGAGGGCCGCGAAAACGAGGGCGATCTCATCATCCCCGCCGCAGGGCTGCTCGACCGAGCAAATGGCCTGGATGATCAAGCACACGAGGTACGTGCGGACTTAGGTCACTCTTCCTTTCTGCACTCACCGGACTTTGTTTTTTCAGCGGGTACATCTGCATCTCGCTCCCGGGAGACCATCTCGAGGCGCTGTCGATCCCCATGATGGTCCCGCAGAACGAAGAGCGGCACCGGACGGCCTACACCGTCACTGTCGACTACAAGCACGGTACGCACATCCCCCCCCCCCCTCTTTCCGCCTCGCGCTTGCTTATGAAATGCACGGCGCACAGGAACGTCCACGGGCATATCGGCGCACGACCGTGCGCTCACGGCCCGCGCGCTCGCAGCGCCCGTCGGCGTGCACGCACAGGACTTCACGCGTCCGGGACACATGGTCCCCCTGCGCGCGCGACCCGGCGGCGTGCTCACGCGACGCGGGCACACAGAGGCGGCGGTCGACCTGTGCGCGCTCGCGGGGCTGCCCCGCGCGGGCCTGCTCTGCGAGCTTGTCAACGACGACGAGCTCGGTAGCATGATGCGCCGTGACGCTTGTCGCGCGTTCGCGGACCGGTTTGGGCTGCCCATGATCAGTGTCGCGATGCTTGTCGAGCACCGCGAGCGGACAGAGGACCCCAGCGTCCCCAAGGCGCAGCTGTAGGAGCCAGTTCAAAAATAAGAGTGTTTGGTGGCTATTCACTTGGATGTTATATTGTTTCGAACACCCATATATTTTTTGCCTTCGAGACCAAGAGGGGTGAACCTTCTTTTTGTGTCAGGTGAGACACTGTCGCAATGGAGTTGACCATTGAACTCGGACGGAGTGTGGACACCAGTATGAACTCACGGTCTCGGGCCGGAGAATCCGAACCAAGCTGAAACCTCCACTTTCTAGTCCCCGCGGGGAATACGTGGAATACTGGAGGCTTGGGGCAGATCGACAAGACATCTATTCGTGTCCATGCAGGGGTAATACAAGTAACGGAGTCCATGAGATGTGAAGTACTATAAGATAAGTGGAATATCACAGGGGGGGCAACGGCCGCCGACACTGCGGACAGATATTCTATCAAAATTAAGGGTCAGCCGTGGAGTACGGGTAAGCTCAGGGTACACCGTACCTTGATCGCAAGCCACTTTGTACGTTCCAGTCGTCAGAATCAACAACCCAATTAGCCAAAAGGAGCGACTTACCCGCTCGAGACACTCCGTATGCTAGCGCGCACAAAGACCAGATAAGTGTCCCCGCACGCAGAAACAAGGGAGTGGCAAGGGACTCACGAATAGATGCGCGCAGGGCGCCAGACTGTACGACGCGCGCGCCTGTGCACCGCGCCGTCTTGGCTTTCCCGACGTGTCTTCTGTTGGGCGCTCGATCGCGTCCATGCAAATCGCGCAGTCGCCCAGCGGGCCCGCCTCCGTATCTGGGAGCGGCGGGTGGTAGTCGTATCCCTGCGAATCCGCGAGCTAGAAGAAAGGACAAGGTGGGTCAGGCGAGAAAGAAGAGGAAAAAAACGGCAAAACGAACGCGCTGAGGGAGGAAGAACGCCGGCCCGACCGAGGATTGTAGGCCGAGCAGCGCGGCTTGCGCGCATGCGTACAACGACAGCGCGTACACCCACGCTGTCCAACCCGTCAGCAATACCACAACGAGGTACGTCACGTGACGACCTACCCCGTGGTTTTGCGTCCAACACGTTTTTCGGGCATCCCAGGAAATCTGTCAACCCGCGTCAGCTAGGCTACGTGCGCGATCGGTCGAAGTACACTTACACGTAGCGAGTAGCATGCGTCCCACTGTCGTCCCAATGACGTACTTTCGCCCAAGCGCGGACGGCCGCCCACGGCGCGCAGCCCGCACGATCTGCGGCACCCAGATGGACGAATAGAGCACCGCGAGAAGGAAGACCGTGAGCCCCGGCGCGACTATGATGCGCAAACCGAGGGCAAACACAATGAGTATGAGGTACCCTGTGGTATACACGTTCGTCAGGCGGCACGGAGCGAAGAAAGAAGACGAAGGGAGGAGCATACATATGCGGTTGTGGTCGTCTTGCCAGACTAGTTGGAAGATGATTCGAACGATGGAGAGAAAAGAAACATCTTGTTGCGGTGGTGCCGTCGCATTTGCGTTCTGAGCGTCGGCGGTAGGCACAGCACTTGACGGTGCAATAGGCGTGTTTTCTGATGGGGAGGGGGGCTGTGCAGGTGAGGCGGCTTGAGGAGAGGGAATTGTCGGGAGAGGGAGAGCCGCAGCTAGATCCTCAGGTGCCTGGACCTGTTGGATTAGAAGCACGAATTGCTGCGTTTGAATGAGTCGGTGAACGACGATCAAGGTAGTACAGTCATATTTGACGTACCACTTCGTAAGCGAAGAGTGCGCACGCAAGAAATGCTGGCGCGACCAGCGCCATTGAGGGCCGCCCATCAGCGAGAATAGCAAATGTCATGTGCTGCGATAGAAGGTGCTCGTATAAGGGCATATAATATCACCGGAGATATGCGTGCCTACACCAGCAAATGCCATCGAGTCGGCCAAGGCTTGTACGATGAATGACCAGCGCGAGATCCTTGAGAGAGAGGCTGGGGTTCTGCTCTCCGACATCTGATGTGAGAGCAGCAGGAGCATGCCAAGGTAGACGAGCCCCGCGAATCCGCCATCTGCGAGCAATTAGCGAACAGAGCGGATAAGATTTCGGTATTGACGAACAAGTGGTGACTTTTCTGAAAAACAGGCGTGACCGTATGCCAGCGGCACTTTTAACCTCGACAAGTACGCCACAATCGGGGCTAATGACGGCCATATCTAATTGAAAGGGGGGTCTCTTTACGGTCGACACGCCTGTGGGGTCCATGAGTTCATCTTCGAGCTCGCGCATATCTACGGCAGATATATTCGACGGATGAACCTGCGCATACACAGCGAAGTGACATGTCGAGTCAGGAGGCGTAGGATTGTTTTCAGAAATGTCATTCGAGGTAAGGAGCACTTTCAACTTTGCTATGTTGTCCTCAAGAACGGGCACTATGGCGCGGGCGGTTATGTTAAGTAGATCTGGGGGGACAAGAGAGGGAAGGGCACGAATATCGATAGAGACCCTGGAATATGGAATTAGCCGATACGAGTATCAAATGAGGTAGACGCACCCTGGGTCTTGAGCAAAACCGTACACGGTGCCGGTCTCCAAGAACTGTATGCCTGCAAAGTCGAGCTGGAGCTCCCGGGCATTATTTCCATCAATGACTTCTAAGTGTCCCTGTCGCAAAGTCAAATGCGCTCTGCTGAGAATACTTGCCGACTTACATGGAGGATAGCTATACCCCGAAACTCCTCTTTCTCCTTCTCGTCCACCTGCGCGGGTTTGGAAAGTAGACTCATGGTCATCCGACTAGTCGCCGACCAATTCCAGCGGCCGAGTTTGAGCGCCACCTCTGTCTCATTCCACTCGATTGCTGGAACAAGCTCCGAGCTGACATTACGGAAGGAGGCGTCGCCTCTAATAAAACCAGTAACGTTGGGGTAGTACGATTGAACGAGGGGCTCGAGAACGCCGGGGCGGGGTACAACCTTGGAGATTATGTGGGATTCGCCGAGTGGTCGAGAGGGCTATCCGGAAATACGACGCAGAAATGAGACATAACATGGAAAGAGTTCCCATGGGGTGCCGCTCACCAGAGTAAAATTAGTCGCGTCCGAACCGTTTAGCCAGACGGAATAGTTCCCGAGTTGCCACTCAAGGGAAGATAGGGAGTCCTTGTACTGATTTCGCGTGGCAAGGTCATCGCCGCCGCCATTATTCGTCATCATGAGGAAGACAAGGCTGATAATGAGGAGAGAGGTAATTGAACCGCGCTGGGGTCGAACGTTGTTCGTAGGTGGGCTCCCCGCCTCCTCGCCGCGACCGAGGGTGTTTGGCTGTGGGGTACTCATGGCTGCAACCCACGAGTCTGAGTAAAGGTGAGCGTTTGGTAGTCCCGCAGACGAAGTGGGGACGGTCACGTGTTCATTCACAGCCACGTCGATCGATGGTCGCTGAGGGTCGATGTCATTCAAGTTAGAATTAGACCGGTGACCGTCTGTCTGTCACGTTCAAGTCCAATGATGCTAGTTACGCCTTCCCCCTCCCCCCGATCTGTGTTTTTCGATCCAATACGCGGAGCGAAAATGCGTCAATTTTTTTTGGCTGGTGCCGCTCTATGACTCTTATGCGGGCTTCGTATACTCCATGTGGCAAGGATCGCGTCCTATCGACTCCAGCATCAAGGTTATAAAGGAAACCGCGGTTGTGCATGTTCCGACCTTAGCCGAGATCCACTATAAAGCCTTAAGACACTCTGACCTTCCAATCTCACAATAGCGGATCTCCTGCAGCCATGCGCTACCATCGGATATTTCTGCTCTCCGTCCTCGCCGCCATTCCCCTTGCCGGCCTTGCGATGCCCCACTCACCACGTTGGGGCGAAATGCGCTCAAAGCTTGGGCTGCTGTCCCGGAGGACTGGCAGTGTTTGGGTCCCCCGCCCAATGACACCACAATCGACCTCTACATTGCGCTCAAGTCGCACGGCGGCGAGAACACCTTGATTGACGCGCTCTACGAGGTCAGCACTCCCGGTCGTTCAAAGTACGTCTTCTCCTCTACGCCTCTGCTCACACGTTCCCCGCTGCTCCGGTGCAGATATGGTGTACACCTGTCCAGGGAGCAGGTCGCCAAGCTTGTTTGTTGCTCCGCACCCGCGTACTGTCCATTCCTGGCTCGAGTACTGCGGCATACCATCCTCTTCCGTCTCGATGACACATGATGGAAGCACGCTGGAACCCACTGGGGTGTCCGTTTCCCGAGCCAACAATCTTCTCGAGGCGTCATACCAGTTCCACGGACACGTAAAGACGAACGAGAGGATTGTCACGCACTTCCCGCGACGCTGCATGAGCACGTGCAGACAGTGGCTCAAAACGCACGCAGTGGCAGATACCCCGCAACCGTTATGGTGGGGCAGCAGCGGCGCCAGCAAAATCATCGACAGTGCCGATGAGCCGCGCCGTCAACTTTTTTACCACGCCAACGTTCTTGAACTGGCTTTACAACACATGGCGGCTGCTGCTGATGCTGCCGCGACCGACCGGCATCGAGCATTGTAGGAGACGAACAACGCGGCGGTATCGTCGATTTGTGCGCGGAGAGAAAGGAGGAGTAGAGAAGGCAGCCAGGAGGGGGTACGCAGAATAGAGACCCAGTTCTTACAATAGGTCGACTTGGAAAAAAAAGAGTAGTTCATGACTTGATACCCGCGTTCATGTAAGCGACTTTATTAGCTAATTGTTATGCAGGGGACCCTAGAACGCAACTGCCAGAAAAGCTTCTCGCTTTCCAAACCATGGCCACCAATAGACTCTGGCGTACTCTTTCTGCATTCAACCCCTCCACCCGAATGTGGGCACCCGTACATTCGAGAAACGCACAGAGCCAAGTCACGCAGAGGCTTTCTCTCACATCATGGAACATCGACGCCTTCTCCTCGCGGGCCGTCTCACGTGCCAAACTCATCCTCGGTCATATCGTCGAGGGACCGAAATCTCCTGATATCATTTTTCTCCAAGAAGTCACGCCTGACGTCCGCGCCTCTCTCCTGGATGATGCGAGTGTGCGTGCTGCCTTCCTGGTGACTGACGCCGAGGACCAGACATCATTTGAGAAAGTGCCCTTTGCGACCATGACGTTGCTGTCCAGCGCGCGTTTTGCCTCCAGCCTGGATCCGCAGAAGGAAGGCGATGGGATCGAGGCAAGGGGAAAGCTCATGCTCGGGCGCGTCTCCCGCGTGACACTCCCAAGCAAGTACGGGAGGGACGCACTTTGTGTGGACATCATCCCCACAATCGCGCCGGGCACGGTCTTCCGTCTCATCAATGTGCACCTCGACTCGCTCTGGGACACGCTACATTACCGCGCCCAGCAGATGAAGATACTGGCCGACGTCCTGCGCGAGCCGGGATGCGGTGGCGGGATCATTGCGGGCGACTTCAACGCCATCAGCCCCGAGGATGATGGGCTCATCGACAAGAACAACCTGGTAGATGCGTGGGTCGCATTGCATGGGAGGGCAGACCCTGATGGAGCTACGTGGGGTGTTGGCGTGGGACGGCGGGACGGACTGGGGCCGGGCAGGTTGGACAAGGTTGCAACGATGGGCTTAAAGGCTGAGGAAATGGAAATCCTGCACCCTGGTCCTATTGAGGTGCCCAGGCCTGGTGAGAAATCTGTCGAGATCCCTTGGAGTGACCATTGCGGGCTGAGATGTACCTTTACCATTTGAACACTGTCAAGCAGGTTTGGGCTGGCACCCTCGACGGAAGTGAACCGATCAAAACATTGATAGTGGAAGTTGGGATTTGGAACCAGATTGAAACAACCAGAATGCGGCTCGTGGGACACCGGATGTACTCCCTTCTTCCTCCTTGATCAATCCCCCATCCCTCTTACACACACACACTCTCTCTCTCACTCCCACTGGCATCGTTCGTCATCAGCTCACTCCTTACAATAGACACCAACACCGGCATCAATCGCTTCGACAATGGCTCGTAGCCCACTTGTTCAAAGGCTGCACGTCCCCGTGCTCGTGCACCCTTCATTACTGGTCTGGGCCCTGGGGTAGTTAGCTATTTGCCTTTCATGTAATTAACTCTTGTTTCTGGTTGAATCAAGGAGTTCCTGAGTTGCCACTGCTACCTCCTCGTTCGTGTGATCCCAGTTTCGAGTCTGGCCCAATTGAGGGCATGTACGACTAGGGATTACCAGGGGTCAGCAAAACCTGCAGGGGTTTCGGCTAAGGGTTTGCCGGGTACGGGTAAGGGTAAGCGATCTCAAACCCTTGCATACCCGTACCCGTACCCGCGGGTATTCTTTCTTTCTTTCTTTCCCTGGTTCTTGCAGGTGCGGGTGCGGGTGCAAATGCGGGTTTGATTTTCCGTACCTGCAGCAATACTGCATCCTTTGTTGCAGTGTTACAGGTGTAGCACAAGTTTGTATATTTCTTGTACACGAAGTATCTACACACTAGCTACTAATTACGAGTATCCCCGCTGCATGCTCGCCGTCCGAGTTGTCGCCGTCGACACTGTCTTGCTCTCGTCGCCGTTGTCGACACTCTTGCTGTGGTCATTGTCGTCAACACCATCTTGCTGTTGTTGTCCTCGACACCGTCTTGTCGTCGTCGTCATCTTGTAGTTGCGGCCGGGGCTGCGTCAATGGAGTGCCCTCCATTGGCACTGTTGCCGCCGTCCTTGTCGCCACAACCGGCCCTGCGATGGCGGGGCATCAGCGGCGGTTGGTAGTGCACGCTGCATGCAGCGTGGGGCTGCATTGGGGTCCGGGGATGTGCAACGTGTCTGAGTCGTTGTCGTGGACTCATGGCCGTCGTTGACAGCGCACGTGGCTCGGGCTTCATTTGTAGAATGCCCGCTGCCGTCGTCGCCACTGTGGCTTGCTGTGGTGTCGTTGTCCGGTGAGCCGCACGGCGCACATCTAACGAGTCGTTAGATGTGCAGCATGACGCCGTCTTCTCTGGTTGAGTTATCTACTGAGGTGTGTGCCTGCAGATTGATATCAGCAGGATATAACATCGGCACGCACTCACCTGCGGGATTGAGCGAGAGTGATAGCAACAACGACGAGGGCAAACAGTGACTAAGCAAAGGCAGTGAACAAAAGTGGCAATCACCGGGGCCACATTGGGAAGATGCACGCTTTAGGGAAACATGACTCAGCATCGTTTCAATGCGACGATCAAGACGATCAGATCAACAGCAAGTTCCTGGGGGGGCTCCTTGAACCGCAACCACCACCATGGTCCGGTTTTTCCCACGGTTAAGCCGGGGCAAGGATGGGGAAGAGAGGACGGAAAACACTGCAATGGCAGTAGCCCACCCTCCACCCGCTCACACCAGTGGCCCACACACCTAAAAATGAGCACACAACACGCACCACAAAAACAAAAAGCAGACCACACAGGTCATATAAAACTAAGGAAGCCCCTAAAGGCACTGTAAAACGAAAATAGCACCCTGTAGTGAAAAACCAAACATAGCAACAGTAGAGCCCAATAAAAATCCCCCCTATACCAAAAGCACCAGATACCCATGACCCAGAACGTCCCCACCAAAACCACCCCAATGAACTACGCAGATCCCCCCGTGAATGACGGCCCCTCGATGAACACACACAAATAAGCGAAAAAAGAGAGAAGAAGTGAGCGAGGCACAACACAATTAAGTAATGCAACCAGATTAGATGCACCGCCCCCCCGACCAATAGCATGCCCCCAAAGCAAGAAGGTGCACACACCCAACCAGTAAAAGAACCATGCTACGAGGACAATCACCCTGAGATAACATCCAGAGCCACAAACCACTCCCCACAGACAGACAACCAAACATGGCAATAACCACAGGAACCGACGGCAATCAAATGCCACCACCTCGCCCATAGCACACACCAACAGCCAGCGCAGACCCCTCAATACGACCTGTCACCCGCGTAGCAGATACTGCAAAATAACACCAACAAAGAACCAACCACACAGGTCCTTAAAGGTCAGAGGCCGAGCTACACCCTCTCGTTGTACAAGCATGAGTGACACTGATCCTGATACCGTCATGACAGCCCCCCCCCCTCAAGGAGAAAAATGTGGACCCGCTCATAAGGGAAACCACTCTCAAAACATCCACAGCGGCTAGGGTAGCCATCTCCAGCGGCCCCGCAGCCAACTCTGCCGAGGCGTGTAAGATCCAAAAGAAAGCCCAGCAGAAACGAAACAGTGAGTAAAGAGCCTCGGAACCGGAAGAATACTCTGACACGCTCGCAGAAGCCAACGCCCAGAGGGAGGCCCTCCCCAGAGTATCAAGCACAGAACCCGACGAACTGCCCCCCACCCCGGTATCTCCCTCAACGGCCCTTGCAAAGGTGGCCCTCCAGATCGCGACTGGAACCGCTGCAACCGAGGAAGCGATGGATGCCCTCCTGAACGCAGATGGCCCGCCCCCCACCTTCAACCTGCCGTACCTCCTCAGGGAGAAAACACCCACCCCAGAGACCCCGCGCGACAGTCCAGTGTCCACGCCTACACCCCCATGCCGCCCCATCCCCGATGTTGTAATGCGCCCCCCCCCCTCTCATGGACCTAGCGGCCCCACAGCGTACCATCCCCCAGCAGTACCAAGATGAGGAACAAGCATGTACCGCACCATCCCCCCAGGGAGGAAGCCCAGTCAGACCCACCCAGCGAAACATTGCCCCCCCGCCACAAGGATGCTGAAACTGTCAGACAGGCTGGAAGAGGACGCGAACGACGCTAACAACACGGAGGGGAGACAGCCCGGCCACAACCACCTAGACAAGTACACGGACGGCCCCCTGCCCCGTGTCCAGGACGCGATGCCCTCCTCTGTACTCGACCACATTGACATTGACCTACTGAAAGAATGGGAAGCCCAACCCGGGGAAGGGAAGCTAATCGCAGTCCCATTCGACACCAAGGCCAAAACGCCGGAAGAGTGAGAATACCTGTGCAACAGGATACTCACGGCAATCGCAGAGTGTTGATAAGTGGCCTGAGCGCACTTAGCGGCTCAAAGGACATGCAGATAACGGACTGCTTTAGATTAGATATACAGGACTTGTAGATTAGATTATTTTGATCTTCACAATCTCGGACTTCTTGTATTCTCTTATCTATGACATCACACATGTACATGACATCATGGACCACTCTGGACTGTCCTTGTACTACGTCTATGTACTTCCCTTTGTTCTCTTATCTCTATTGTGATGTCACCATGATATCATAGTCTGGACTCTTCTTGTTCTTTACGCCTTGTTCTCTTTGTATCCACTCCTTTGTCCGTGTACAGAACAATGCGTCCTTGTATTTACTGTGACCTGCTGTTACTAGCGTCACCCTCTGTAGGAGTATAAGTAGTGTACCATGTACGCTCTGGCACCACACCTTTTACGATCCTAGAGACGGACTTGCAGTTTCTGAGCTGCTACCGCTTAGTCGTAAATAAGGTCATGGAGTGGGACAACGGGCCGGGTCGCTGACTAAGCGCGAGAGCGGTGACCTGCACTGCAGGGGAGAGGACAAGGGGAGAATGGCAATAGCACTTGGATTCAACAGGGAAGCAACAAGACTAGAACAAAGAATACAGAGTAAACTACAGGTCTTTTTATATACTGAAGAAATACTATTTTTAGTGTGATCTCTGAGCTGGCAGGAAGTCTCAGGCTGGAACAAGTCTGGAATACAGAAGCAAATCAGATACAGAAATCCAGAAGCAGAAGCAGAGAAATCTAGGCTTGAGAAGTGAGGATCTGAAACGATCGATGGCACGATCTGTGATTGTGACAACACCAGTTCTCATCTGTTGTGTGCCAGGTATGTCTTCTCCTCTGTATAAACACCAGTTCTCATCTGTTGTGTGCCAGACTCCACATCTGCTTCACTTGCAAGACTTACTCTGTTGCTGCTTCTAGCCTACCTTGATATCTCACCACAGTCTACTTTGTCACTGTGAGTATCACCTTCATGTATGCTGTTCATCACAGAGATCACAAAATGCCAGGACGTGAGCGTCGCCGCACCCAGACCCAGTGCCGCCGCCACGAACAAAAACCTCACTCCCAAATCCTTTCTAGTATACAACCTCTCCGACGACCAAGTTGACCTCGTCCTACAGCGCAAGATCTGGTCCTCCCGTGCCATCACCTTCCACGCAATGCGCTTCGCCACCGTCTGCCCAAACTTCATGTTTGCCAGAAGAGGGCTCAGTACGATATCCGCCAAAGCGGTCCATCCGATCGTCAAACAGGTATGGAAGAGCGACAAGACCCAAGTCTACACCCAGTCCCTAGCCGATGAAGCCCCAAATGACGAACAAGACAGGGTCAATGTAACGCTGCCACTGGCGTGAGTCCGACTTGGACCGTAAGAGGGCGCTCAGACAACTTAGTGATATCTGCGACTTGTCGTCACGTGACACAAATACACGGCCTCGAGGTGCACGTGATCGAAAGGGGCACTAGGGCAACTTCCACTAGGCGCGTATGATGGGCGACTTGCTCTATCAGAGACAAGCGAACGAGGTAGCAGACACTTAGGAGGAGGACAAGAATCGGATGCGTGATGGCTATTGAAGAAGACCAGAATGGAGACTTCTGGTCTTTGCGTTAGACTACTTATACATGAATGAGGCAGCTTTAAAGCTCCTCCCGAACCTGAACGACTAGTAGCGTAAGTAGCTTGAACCCTACTACAACTACTACTAGGAATGAGTCATAGCATCGACATGTGATACTACGGCTGTCCGAAACTCCAAGTCCATGACTGATTACAACTTACTAAGGGAGTCATTACCGTATAGTAAGCGTCCACAAGCCAGACCGTGACATCACCCCCTTTTCAGCCGCGACGACCGCGTCGCCGAGTAGGCCCGATGCCTCCCATCCATCCCTCCTGTACTTCCGTAATCCTATCCCACGCGTTCGCCATCTCCAACCTGAACTTGCTCCGGCTGACCTCCCCTTGTACCCCTCCAAGCGCCTGAGACAGGGCATGGAGCCGCTGCTCCATCCTCTCGGCCTCGCGCTTGTAGGCGCGGTAGCGGTGCAGCTCAGCCTTCAGACTTACGTCCTTCAGCTCGTTGACGGCACGATCCACTCAGTGCTGGTTGCTATGTCCACCGACGAAGGCGTACATGTCCTCGGCGAGATAGTGGGGCTTACCGGCCTCGCGCACCTGCGGCTCTGCATAAAGCGGCTTGGAGTAGACCTTCTCGCTGTCGTCCACGAGGGTGAGGACGAGGGGGTCCGGGTTCATGACCACTTGGACATAGGCCACCTGGGCGGTGGTGCCGCAGCCAATGGTCAGAGGTGGCTTATATAATTGATAGCCCAGTCGGCGATGAGAGTCTTTAATGGTTCATACTCCAGCCGACGT
>JAKELI010000338.1:0-51939 GCA_021525025.1 Lactarius hengduanensis | reverse complement strand
GAGCTGGGGTTTTCTTTGGGGACATTGGGCCCCGGAGGCTTAGAATGTGTGTTAGCATTGCCGAGGATAGCGAGGACACTACGTACTGATTGTGCTGATGGGCCGAGGTTTTCCTCCGAGGCGTCGTCTGCCTCCGGGAAACCCGTGTCTTCTGTTTCTGGTGCATCTCGTCGATCCTGTTGTCGTCGCCTCCGATACATGGCTGGCTGGTTGAATGCTGTCATCGGAATCGTTTATTCCATCATCCGATCCATCGCCCGACTTCATCCTGACCAGGGATGGTCGTCCAAGACGTCTTTGTCATTGACCGTCTTCTGAGTCTTCTCGCCAGTGTTCTTCGGTCGGATTCCTCGGTTGCCGGCCCAGCTTGAGTAGTTCTGAATGGTCCACTCTCGTAGCTTCCATGTCGCGTCGTCACATAGAAGAAGAAAGTCGAACTCGGGGGTCTGTGAGCATGGCACATGCGTACAGGTCCCAAGTGGGCCACTCCATCTTGCCGAACTGAGGGGGGGCCATCTTCTTGCTGTGGAGAAAGTCCCAAACCGACTTGGGCCTTGACGCTCATCTTACTAACTTTCTCGGTGCTGATCTTGACACCATCGTGGCCCTGGAGGTATAGGTACTTGTGGTCTGCATCTTCTTGGTCTTTCTTGCTTGGGCGTCCCACCTTTGGTTTTGCCTTGGCCACATCTGGCGAATCTCCACTTGACTCCCCCTTATGGGCCAACACCAAGGCCTTTGCTACACGGGGCCCATTCTCGCTTCATCCAGAGTGTTACTGTCGGGATGCTCATCCCTCTTCCAGGGTGTCGGCATTGGTCCAAGGTCTGTCAGAAAAGTGATTTGACATCCGTCACACCCCGCCTGCGCCATTGAGAGTATGGTAATCCCTTGCAAATTTGTCGATCGTCCCTCTGGGCCAAGGGTGTTATCAGCGACAGCATACTAACCCGAAGTTTCCCCGTAGCATGTACTCGAGTGTATCACAACGCACCTTCAATAAATCGATCTGCTTGTCGCGGTCGACAATCTCTTGGTTCTTCTGATCAAGTGTTCCTTTGAGGCCTCCCATTTCTATAGCTCGGTTGCTGGCCACCGTCTTGAGCCCCATGTAGAACGTGTTGCGTTCTAAAATCACCTCTGAGGCACCTGTGACCATGCTGACTACGATATCTGTATTCTGGAGCATGGTTAGCACGACACGACAATAAAAACTACTGTATGCGCTCACCTGCATCCCTTGTATGCCAAAGGGTTCTGTCTGGTGATGGCACCGTTTCCTGTGCCGTTGAACTGCCATTGGCCCTGGTTCTCAGATGCTTGGAATCCCAGGTCGCCCATTGAGCTGCTGTCGAAGCCATTCCCAAGCCAGTGTATGTAGACATTGTGGTAATGGGGAGTGGGGGAAAAAAAAAACGACGATACCCCACCCGATCGCATGTCGTGCTTTTGGGGCTTTGGCATCCATAAGTACACCCAACGCTCCACCTCCCCCGTAGATCTCCTGAGTCACTCCCCCACCATGTCTCTGAATCCGAGAACGCACCCAAATCCCCCGAGCCTGCAATCGTGTCCAAGTCCTCCGAGCACATCTACCATTGGTCCAAGGACCCGATCAGCCGTGAGGAGGCCCTTGCCGTCGAAAACAGGCACGAGGCAACCTTGCGAGAGCTTCTGCGTGCATGCAACCTCACTGTGTCCCAACTCCTCTTGGAGCAGAACCAGCTGTTGCGCGAGCGGTGAGTCTATTCTCATTTTGTCTCTCTCATTGACCCTCATATTCTCAAGGGTCGAACTCGGTGCCGAGCCACTATCATACTGCGAGTACGATTTTCTGAATCAGCCAGCCTCCCCGCAACCTACCGGATTTCGGCCTGGGGACACGTCCTCAGATATCATTCTGATAGGCCCAATCGGCGTCCGACGACGTTTCCCAAGGATGTGAGCTACATCCGAGGACATCTTTTTCGCTCGACTTACCCCCCACAGCGACGCCTCTTCGATCAAAGCGTGCAGACAGACGGCGACCCCGCGGAAGCCGACACAACGCTCACTGAGGTTGACCCCTGCCATGGCCCCACCACGCTCACCAAATGCAAAGAAGTTGACCAGGATCCCGGAGAAGTCATCCAGGATACCGGAAATAAAAAAGGAAACAGATATGATTCTTTCGCTGGCTCCGACTATACTACAATTGTGTGTAACAACTCGAAGCCATGTAGCAAGCCGTGTAGTGTACTGTATTAATCGATGCCATTGAAACGGGCGGTGGGCCTGACCACCTATCCATTTGTCTGTTCTAGCAGCTTGATTCCCTTACAACATCTTGGCAAAATGTCTGCGCCCACCTGCTGCTAATTGGACTCTGCTGTATTCTAGTCTGACTTTACCACGCTGCCGCCAAGTTAGCCATTGTGCCTCTTTGTTAGGACGCAGGCATCCCGGGACTAGCCGAGCCGGGAATCGGACCAGTAGCGGAAGTCGGAAGTCCGAGATTGTAGTGATATTAAGCAACGGACGTGAATATCACCTTACTCTTCCTTGTCTCCTCCTTGTCAGTCTTCCGTCTCTCCTGTAGTCCTCTCTATCGACAACAATATCTTTGGGCCACCACCGTTTCTATCTCGGCCTCAGATCTTGAGTCAGATACCCTCCCGACGCCCTTCTATGGCAATGCCTCGGGGCTCTTGCCAAGCCCAGCCCTTCGTCGTATCTTGCATCCCCACGTTGACCACGACGTGTCTCTCCCCCAATAAACGATGTGGCTCTCATTTGCCAGCCGCGACATCGACCGCACCGAGCCGCGTTGCGCTCGTTGGACACAGAAGAGGACAATACTGGTGCGTCGTATGTTGTTCTCGTCGTATGTTGTTACTAACTTCGTACGCTCATAACTTCACGTTACCCAGACGCTTGGTCCCCATTCCCTCGTATACGCACACGCTGTCCATCCCTACTCCACGTCGTCTGTCTCTATCATCCGTAACCATTTTCCATCCCCATGCCTGCGCTCATATCTCAGTAGGCTCTCCCCGCCTCCATCCGTTTGATCTTCATCGCTTGCCCGAGTTACCCAATGGCTCTCCAGATGAGGACATTCTAGTACGTTGTATTTGTTCTTCTTCGCCTACAGTCATATCATAACTTCACATTATCGAGACTCTTGGACTCCTTCCCTCGCATTTGCACATGTCGTTGGTCTCTCTGTTTACTCCCCCTGTACCTGCATTCAACTTGTCTTTTACTGTGACTACTGCATGTATATATCAACGTATTTCTGCCCGCGAATGTCAATGTCCGTCCTAGCTCAGAAGTTTGCCTTAGTAAGAACCAGTCGTCGATAGCAAACACAAGCACCCGTTGTATGAGCTAAACAACACTCGCCGATGTCAGCAACGATGTAAGATAACAGCATGTACTGTACTGTATCACCCGTCCTCCAACAACTCATCCTCTTCGTCCTCCTCTGAGGGATATTTCGTGACCTCTAAGTATGCGTGCCGCATGAGAGAGAACTTTCCGGTGTTCTCCACACCGTCTTCATTGACTTTGTATTCCAGGAACATTGAGACAACGACGCAGATTGCGGTGATAGGAACGACAACACGAGTCTGAGTGGGTTCACAAATGTAAACTGTTTCACTAGAGTCGGAGAAGACCTCCTTGTCGGGCAAGGAGAATAGTGTCACCATTGCCAAGGGGTGACGAGATTCTCTGAACCGCATGTAGAAATAGAATTCTACGTTCGCTATACGCATTGTAGAATTATATTCAATCTACATAATTATTCTCAGTACGAAGAGGCAAGAAATAAGAGCATTGCTCACCTCAACACACGAAGCACGCCGAATGTTTGATAGTATACGGGACTCCTGCCAGACCGAGCGTGCCATTTGCCCGTTCGGGAGACGTAGTTTAGCCCATCAACAGATGGTCTTTGACCACAAATCTCGATTGGGCCACTCTTGCTGGCGCCAATACGACATCAGGGCCACAAGTTCATCTTCTGAAAGTGGGGTGGGGTATTGCTCGCAACGAGGGAGCAAGGCATAGCCCCCGCACCCCTTGAACTCACGCGCGCCGAGAGAGAGAGATGTTCCACGTCGCCCAAGAAGATTGAGCTGAATTCCAGGAAAGCGAGCTTGAAGTGAGTTGATTTGAGCGCGCAGAATGGCCCATTGCGTGAGATTGGCATACAGGTTGCGATCTTGTCTGATCTCGTGACCCAAGTTCCCAATGGCAGTCTCGAGAGTCCATTGGGCATAGCAAGCAAGAGGGCCCGCACGAATGGTCTCCGGAGCGATATGGGTTAGCATGTGGATGCTATGACGGACGATATGGATCCGCGCCTCCATGCGCTGGTAATAGAGGTCTTCGAATTCCTCTACGAAAGCCATCAGTAGACGATGGCCCTTGAGAACGTCTTCGAATGTAACGCTATGGCGCTGGAGAATGTGGACACCCGAGACGAGTTTACAATAATAAAGCCAGTATTTCCGAGGTAAAAGGTGTCGAAATATCGTAGGACCTAGACCATAGAAATATTGCTGGTATTCCCAAGCTTTGTAACCCGAATTGATCTTCTTGGAGGGATCGCGCGGAGCATGCCCAAAAGACGAAGGGATGTACAGGACTGTCTGCGCCACAGTATCCCCATGCGCGTTCCACAGCGGGGTATTCTTGTAGAACACTGCCCAGTCCCAAGTTTCTCTGTCATCGCTGTCACCTACATCCAGTTTGCCGGTGAAGAGCTTTAAGAATAGATCCAGTTCGTTCAGTACAGTGAGATGCATAATGTCCATGGTAAAAACGCCGGGCACAGTGATGGGCTGACAAGGGAGACCACTGAATAATGTCTGCTTGCAAAGCCCAACCTTGAGGTGGCGGGTCCTGTATTCGGCCAGAGTGTTTGCCCCAAGTATGGTGCAGTGCGGTATAAGGCCACCACTTTTGGACAGCGGCAGAATTGGCCGGCGAAAAATCCTTATATGGGTCTGGTGGTGCGCGCAACGAGTCAGTAGTAGTACAGTAAATTGTAATCGAAAACACGTTTTTTGTCTCCCTGACTCTCCCACATCATCCTTGTGTCCCTAACCTATGCCACCAAACAAGAGAGCACAGAAAGCTGCTGCTGCAAGAGCCCGGGCTGCAAAATACCAGAAGAAAGAAGTTGAAGTTGAAGTCTCTTCAGACGCAGCCATTGAGCGACCCGAACCAGATGGCAATCACGAGCCAGATATTGAGTGCACTGGTTGGACTGGGGGAGTAAATTATGTCCCATCAGACACAGATTCGGATGATGAAGAGTGGAAAGAGACGGACTTGGACTTGGATGACGAAAGCGATGGCCCAGGAAATGATGGTGGTGGGGACCTTGAAGACCTTGAAGGAGAGGACCTCTTGGATGGCCTTCGGAATGAGTTGGAACTCCTGCAACAGGAGCTCAAAGACCTGGAAAAGCCCACACCATATGAACATGTTTTGAGGAAGACAACGGCCAAGGAATGGAAAAAGGCAGAAGCAAAGCGAGGGCTTGGATACAATGGGCAGTCAGCCCGACGGAAGCGAGAGATTGCACAACAACTGTGTGAGAAGGAGGAGCAGGATAAGGTGGTGCGTCAAAGGTGAGTGTTGCGTGTTGACAGGTGTTATGCCGGGCCAGTGGGGCTCACCAATATGGCCTCTGGCTGGCAGCGATCAGGCAGAACAATTTCGAAGTTTTTTTAGAGTCGTACCTAAGGTTCCTGCACTACCGCCAGTCCCATCGTCACAGGAGAGTTCGGCCAATACCAGATACGAAGAGGTGGCTGATGGGGTGGTTGACCACAATGCGAATGCGATCTTCCGGGGATATTTGTCGGATATATTGTCAGAGGGCGAGGACATTGAATGGGCCGACTCAGACCATGAGGACGACTCACTTGATCCTGTAAACCACCCATTGTCCACCCGGAACATCATCCCACCTCCCAAGCCCAAGCGGCGCAAATTGGACACCCCAGCCCGCACTGCACGAGAGCAAGCCAAGCAGGCTCGTTCACAAGAATCAAAAGATGCTTTGCTTGATATCGAAAAGCTACTCACCTCAAAGAAGACCCATTTTATAGCCGGTGCTAATGGGTTGCAGTCAAAACGCGCACGTTCAATCCAAACCTGCCTGCACATGGTTGTCAACAATAAGCGCCACTTAATCAACGCTTCCGAATGTGCCGCTGAAAGCCAGGGCTTTGCTGTGAAATGGGGTGGACGGATGGTGAGGCAGTGGGTCAAGATCTGGATCAAGTCCCGAGAACTCCCGAAATCGAAACGAGGCTGTCATAAGAAAGTCTTCTCGCTGCTGGATGACCCGGAGGTTCAGACTGAGCTCCGTTCTTACATCCGAACAAACAAATGGTCAATGAATCCACGGAAGCTGTCTGACCTCACCAAAAACAAGCTCATTCCAGATGAAGCAAAGAAGTACCTGCACAACGTTGTCGAGACTGAAATGCCCACTGGTTTGAAGAAGTACTTGGAGCTGGAGTTGCTCCCGCGCCTCCAGATGAAAGTTTCAAAGGGGGTTTCTCTCCGAACTGCACGTCGCTGGCTTCACAAAGAAGGGTTCAAATATACGGCACATAAAAAAGGGCTCTACTTTGATGGCCATGAGCGCGAGGATGTAATCGAGTATCGCCAGAATGTGTTCCTTCCTCTGATGCAGGAATACACAAAGCGGTTGGTATTCTTTGAGGTGGGAAATACGGAGAAGGAGGGCGAGTTGAATCCTCCACCAAATCTCTTGACTCGGAAATTGGTCCTCCTTGCTCATGACGAGATGACAGCACAATCGAACGACGATGAAAAGATGTCATGGGTCTTGGATGGGGAGCAGCCACTGAAGAAGAAGGGTGTTGGCCGGGGGTTGCATCAATCAGATGTGATCTGTTCAACGAAGGGTTGGCTGCCAGAAGCGAGTCAGACTTTGGAGTATGGCAAAAATTATGATGGGTATTGGAACGGTGAACTCTTTGTGAAACAAGTTCGTTTCTGGTCTTGATCCAAGTCTTACACAATTCTGATGATACCGATTGGCCCGATTCACAGCTGGCTGAGAGGATTATACCTGCCTTTGAACGCGCTCATGGTCCATCATATCAAGCACTCATTATGGTGGACAATTCTCAAGGCCATTCAGCATACTCAGTTGATGCACTCCTCACGTCAAGGATGAATATGAAACCCGGTGGCAAGCAGGCAAAGATGCGAGATGGGTGGCACGTTGAACGTGCTCGAAAGCGCGTGCGTGAGTAATCGTGGGCAGAGGGTGGTTAAGGATAAAAGGGGGGAAGAGGAGCAGCCAGAAAAGAGGGGAAGAATAGCGAGAATTGTCCTTCGAGTGCCCGCGTTTGGGCCTGACTTCCGGGGCAATCACACTAGAGAGGGGACAGAGGCGACCGGGCGCTGCTATTGCATGGATTGGATGATTCCCCCTAGCACGAAGTAGAAATCCTTTAAATACAAAAAGAGCTGTACTTAAAAGAGGAAAAGGAAAGGGGACACGAACAAAGGCCGCGTGGCCGAGGCGATCGAGATACGAAAACGAGCGGTTTCGGACTCAGCCCGAAGGCCGGCCTTACACCTCCTGGGGGGTCAAAATCTTGACCGTCCCCGGTCAAGCTACTTCTAAAGAAAAAAAACCGCGGTTTTAGCGTCGAAAATGGTGAAATGGTGAGCTAAAACTATAGTAGGAAAGGCAAGGGGAAGAGTGCGTCGTGCGTGGAGATAAAGTCACCGCGCGTCTTCGTCAGGCGTCGCCGAATCCTCGTGTGCCGGCTCTAACACGAATGCTCCACCTCCGAGGTCGAAAACGATGAGATGGTTGGTTGGAACGGGAATGGGGATGCCGGTGTCGAGCGTGAGATGATGCCGTCGCGTGTCTTCGACTTGCGCTTGCGAACGTCTTCATGTGCCGAGGGTAGTCTTGAACTTGAAGCCGGGCCTCCTGGGTCGAATACGAGGCGTGGGGCGCGGGGCGTGAGCTGCCCGAGTCGAAGCCGATGCGCGAAGGTGTTGGATGACTTGGATGTCTTGAAGGTGCCGATCCGATTGTTGCCGATGTCTTCTTGCTTGCTCCAGTACTTGTGCGCGAGGGTGGGAAGGGTCGTCGAGGCGTTGAAGAGTGTCGAAACAAGGGCTGCCGTGGTGATGAAAACGAACGCGAAGCTGAAGCGAGCTAAGCCAGAGCGAGACAGCGTCAACGGGGGTGAGGTGAGTGGGAAGCGATGCGCGAGCGTCAACGAGGCTTCGTAGTAGACCAACGGGGATTCTCGCGGTTGCGGAACGGAAGGAGTCGTTAGCGAGGCGGGGGCCGGTGTGACTTCGAGAGTGGAGCAATCCGAGCCGACTGTCTTGAATCCGGGCGGTCGTTGCGGCGGTGTCGAATGGCGTGGAGTGGGAACGGTTACTGAAGCTTCGTGTTGCGCGAGCAGGAGGGGGATAGTCTCGCCTAGCGACGACAGGGACGACTCCGGGTGACTCAGCGTGACGACATCTGAAGGTGCAAGGGCAGGGGAAGACTCAAGCTTCACATCGTCGAGCTCGAGAGGCTTAGATAACGACGCCGGTGTCGATTCGCTGGACGCAGGGAAGCAGAGCTGTGAGTTAGAGGTCGAGGGTGATGGCGCAAGACTCGTAGGCACATGACTAGGGAGGTCAGAAGGACACAGAGACAGGCCAAGGGGCGCAGGCTTGATCTCGGGTACGTTGTCAGTAATCGGGGAACCAAGCAAGGAGGTCGACGGTAGGGAAGAATCCGAATGGAACGACGTGGACGAGGGAATCGAAAACGTGGACGCGTGCTCGGGCTGATCGTCTGTTGCCGATGTCACCAGGGAGGGTAGGAACGTGGACGAAAGCGGAGACAAAGGATGGAGCGTCGAAAGGGGCAACGATAACGAAGGAACTGACATAGACGTAGACGCGGCCTCGTGCTCGGACTCGGGCTGATTGTTCATCTCCGATCGCACAGGGGAAGACAGGAACGTGGACGAAATCGAAGGTGAAGAAGTGGGTGCGGCCGCGAACTCGGGGACATCGTCAGTACTCGGGGAAGAAGGTGAGTGGGTCAATGGATGAATAAGTGACGACAGGGCGATCGGAGGCGTGGACGCAGACTCGGGCTCGGGATGATCTTCCGTTTCCAAACGCGCAGGAGAGGGCAAGAACGTGGACGAAATCGAAGACGGAGCAGGGGGCGTGGACAACAACGTGGGTGCGGGCTGATCGACCGTCGCCGAGGGCAAGTACTCGAAATCAGACATCGGAATGGAAAAGGTACAGGCGTGATTGAAGGCGAGGGGAACGTGGACAAGATCTCGGGGGTTTCGTCGGCAGCCAAGTGTGCGAGCGAGGAAGTATGGGACGGGGTTGGAAAATAGGCCGAGGGGAGCAACGTGGACGACAACGTGTACGCGGCCTCGGGCTGATCGACCGTCACCGAAGGCGCCTGCGTGAGCTGAGATTCCGAAGCCGAGGGCGAGATCAAGGAATGGGGGAGGTCTGAGTCTGGCGTCCAGTGGGAAGGCGAGGGATGTTCGTCGAGGTTACTCGTCGTCTCAGCGTTCGAGGTGACGGCGCGCGACATTTCTCGGAGACCGTATGTGTCTCGCGATCCGTGCTTGGCGACCGGCCGTTCACATCTACTCGAGGGTCCAAACTTCAACTCTTGCGACCAGGGCGACGGAAAGTAATTGTCGTACGCAAACGCTGCACGCGCGCAACCGAAAACGTCTTCGAAATGAAAGGGAACGTCGGGCGGCTGGAGAGGGTTCTTGCTGAGGAGACGAGGCTGAAGGACTTGACGATCCTCGGGGTGGAATCCGTACCAAAACGCTGCGTCGCGTTCTTCTTCCGACAGGTGACCTGCGTGGACTAGTGGAGCACTGTAGCACAAGAACTGTCTGTAGTATTGAAGCACGTCGTCCTCACAGTTCGTCTGTCTTCTGGAGGAGTCTTGAACATGACTGTGCAGCTTCTGTTTCATGATCTGGTGCCGCGGAATGGGATTGCCGAAGATGGTGACGAGGGATTGTCGAAGCTGAGGCCAGTCGCGCGAATGATAACCATTTAGCGATCTCCAGAAGTCGCGCAACGAGGGGGCTACATAGCGGATGAGTACGTCGACTCGCTGCGGGTCTGTCAATGCGCAGTCGTACGCTAGGCTGTCATATTCCTCCAAAAAGTCCTCAAGCGAATCTGCGCATCCCGAAAAGTAAGGTGCGAACTTCGAGCGAGGCGATGGCATCGCTGCCGGTCCGATGCGCGGCGCGTACGGGTGGTCGTCTTCGTCGTCGTAATACATCCTGGTGGTGCGTGTGATGGTCGATGGACAGTGAAAAGATAAATGGAATGGATGTTGGGGATGAGGAGTCGAGGTCGGTGGCGAGACTGGAGGGCGAGCGTGCGAATGTGGAGGTTGGATCGGAAGGATCGAAGCAGATAGAACGAAATCGAAAGGGAGCGAAGGGGATCGAAGGGAGAAAACAAGGGAACGACGAAGTGGAGACGAAGAAACTAAAAGTGGATGGGAGAGATCCGATATCGATGGAGTACGTTGACCAACGATACGAGGCAATGAGTAACGCTACAACTAGCGCGAGAAATGAAAAGGGTGGAACGACCGAAGTGTGAGTTCGAAGCTGGGAATTGGAATGGATAAAAGCTGTAATCGAAGGGAAACGAGGGGGAGCTGATAGACGGGAGGTGACGAGAAACGACTAGATCTTGGCGATAACGAAATCGAGCTGGAGTAGAGCGAGCGTCGCAGACTGAGGGAGGTTGATTTGCATTGCGTAGGTCACCAGAGGCGACCGAAAAGAAGGAGAAGAGGTTGAGGCTGCTTGGTTGTAGGATTGGTCACCGGAGGCGACCGCAAGGTGGAAAGTTTGAAAGTTTGAAGGTGGGAGATTAAACCACTGAACTCTGCCTCACTGGGGCAGCCAGGTGAACGTGCTCGAAAGCGCGTGCGTGAGTAATCGTGGGCAGAGGGTGGTTAAGGATAAAAGGGGGGAAGAGGAGCAGCCAGAAAAGAGGGGAAGAATAGCGAGAATTGTCCTTCGAGTGCCCGCGTTTGGGCCTGACTTCCGGGGCAATCACACTAGAGAGGGGGACAGAGGCGACCGGGCGCTGCTATTGCATGGATTGGATGATTCCCCCTAGCACGAAGTAGAAATCCTTTAAATACAAAAAGAGCTGTACTTAAAAGAGGAAAAGGAAAGGGGACACGAACAAAGGCCGCGTGGCCGAGGCGATCGAGATACGAAAACGAGCGGTTTCGGACTCAGCCCGAAGGCCGGCCTTACAACGTGCAAAATAGTGTGCAAGTGGCCCAGAAGATGTGTTTCCCATCTGACCATGCCGAATTCCCTGGTGAGCCAAAGGGGATGCGACAGGTGCTCATGGAGCGAGGCTTATGGAGGGACAAGCTTGTGATGAAATGTGGGTCACAGTCCAAGAAACGAGATACTGGGCCTGAGCCAGTAGCCAAGTGCCGAAGTGGGGTGACTGACTGCTGTGCAAAGCGCATCCTTGACTCGCAGCCCAATTTTATGGAGCAGAAGTCACTTGTCCAAGAGGTCATCGAAAAAGCGGGTCACCTTTGCATCTTCCTTCCAAAATTTCACTGTGAACTCAACTTTATCGAGTTCTTTTGGGGCGCAGTCAAGCGATATCTTCGGGAACACTGTGATTACACTTTCGAGACATTGAAGGAAAACATGCCAAAAGCACTTGCATCTGTATCAATTGGGACTATCCGGAAATGGGAGCATCGGATGAAGAGGTGGATGGAGGCATATCAAGGTGGACTGGATGCAAAACGAGCTCAATTCCAGGTCAAAACATTCAGTTCACGGCGCTACACATCACATTGAAGGATCCCCGAGCAGGTTGCAGCCCATTTTGACACATAGTTACCTTATTTGGTTGTAGGTGGCGGAATTGACTTGTCAAAAAAAAACATCTCCCTCAGTTTTGAGTATTTCGACAAACCGCTTTAGGGATTTATTCCTCTCATCAAAACAAGTACTTTGGCTAAAGGAATAAGCAACCTGACTTTTTTTCCAGGAGTAATCCTGGTTGTACATAAGTGGTGGCCTTATATCGCACTGCACCATAGGTGGGCGACACCATCTCTTTTCAATGTCGAGCCAACACACACTAACTTCTTAGGTTATCAATAATGTCAGGTTACCGTCTGAAGGATGGAGGGTATGGAGTGACACTCCATGCCTTCCCCTCTGCTGTCGCCTTCTGATGACCATAGGCCATCCCCTCCTACCATTGTTGTGGTGTTGCAGTGGGGTGAGCCGCACTTGGATGTTTTGGCACCTGCATGAGTGTTTGCTGGGTCATGAGTCAGTTTGGCTGGTCCTGCTGCCCATTGCAGGCAACCATCAGTACTCGCTGTTTCTGTGAGGCGGTCAACCCAATTTTGATACCACTGGGGGTGTCAGGTTGAGCAAGAGGAAGACAGGGCAGGGCAGGAGTGGCGAGCCTTTACCCACTATCAGGACAACCCTTGAAGTCTGGCTGGTTGATATAGATATGTGCATATTTTCTTATTGCACACTACAGCCACATGTTCCACGTGGTAATGCTAACCCCGCCTATAAATTCCTTTGAACAAAGCTGACCCTTTGATGGACGAACCACCTCTATCCTCGACGATACACTATGGTTTTACAGGGTCACACCAAGGTAAGCTTTCCTCAATATCACAATTATATTGTTCTCATTTGTATTAGCATGTTTTGGTTTTGAGCTATCCTATCCAAGTAAGTGGCAAAATGACTGTGCCACTGACATACTTGACATTTTTATTTTATTTTAATTCCATTTACGTGTGCCTTGGGGCCGAATACCCTATGTAGCACGAAGCTGTACATGTCCCTAAACTATAGTAACTTAACAACTGCCAATGTGGTGACTGAACATCTTAATTCTCCTCCACGTTTGGGGATGCGGCAAGCATCGGTCAAGTGTCGGGAGTCGGGGGGCGATGATCGCCTTGTCGCCTGGTGACCGTTATTGACATCAGGTGGATGAGCAAGTAGCGGCAGGTTGCGGTCGTCCAGCATCTTCCTCCGCTCCTTTCATGCCTTGAGTGGGCCCCTGGGGCGGCCTGGCCGTGTGCGGAGAGGGGTGAATGTGGGGAAGGAGTTCTGCCTCCAGCTGTCGGAAGCTGGCGTCGAGGATATCGATGGGGGAGTCTGGAGGTGATGGCGATTTGGAGGGCAGGGTGTGGGGTTTGTCTTTGGAGGGGTGGGATTGTTGCTTCCACTTTCGGAGTGTGGCGCAATGTCCAAAAATAAAGAGTGTCTTACTGGCCATGAGGCCACGCGCCAGAGAGCCGTCCAGGTCTTTGAACACCACCACAAGGGAGGACAGCGTATTAACTGAGTATGAGGTGGGGCTGCGGACCCAACTGGGTCGTTGTGTGACGGTGAGGGCTGCGTATGTAGGGTTCTCCGCGATGAGGGCTGCATGGCACTCGTTGGGGGTGTGAGCAGGTGACGTGAGGGAAACTCCAGTTGGGACGCTGTTGATGAGAATTTTCGACCATTTTAGGTTTGGTCTGATGGGGAGGGGGGGTGGGGTCGTGAGAGCCGAGAAGCTTCTCAGAGAAGTGCTGACAAATGGTGGGAATGGCTAGCTGGAGTTGGTGTGCCATGGTGTTGGGGCCCCCCATCAGAATCAGGTTGTCCCGTGCGGTCCACCGGGCGGCGGAGATGTGAACCTGTTCATGTTGGGAGGCGGTCAGGGCAGAGTTTACACTGGAGCACAACTGGGCTGGGGTGGGCTTTCGTTCTGTCCAGTCAAAGGCAGAGAGGCTGATGACCACACTGGGGCGAGGTGGCAGGGCAGCAGTGCCAGCATAGGAGGGGGCTTTCACCTCAGTCTTGGGTTTGGCTGGGGGTCCTGTTTGGGGCGGTTTTTCAGGAGGGGGGGGCTTGCCAGGCTTTGTGCTGGCAGACAGCGCCTTCTGGAGGGCAGAGAGGGACCTCTTGATGTCTGCAATGTCGTCAAGAGAGCTTTTAGGAATGGGGTTGGAGGGGGGGGGGTGCTGGGGGGCCTCCGAGCAGAGTCGATACTGTGGGGTGTGCAAGCAAGGTCGTGATGTGTTGTCTCAGAATGTCTGTCTGGTTGGGAGAGGAGGCCAGGAGCTTATCCATCCCAGAAGAGACAGAGGAGAGGACACCCGCTATTTGCTGCGTGGTGACGGGGAGGGAGGGGGGTTTGGGTTTAGGTGGCATGGTGGTGGTTGGGAAGAAAGGAGTCACATACTTGACATCTATGAGCAGAGCATAGTCTGCCAGATGTCTACATCTGAGGTGGAGGGACTCCTTCACATGGTAACGTATCGCAACAAGGTTGCCATGAGCATTGACATCCTTGAAGTTGATCAGCTGGTGGCTGATGGAATAATGTTCAGGGCCATCCAAGCTGTCCTTGACTGCACGCCTAACATCACCACCCTCATCCTCCAGCTGTCGTTCAGACGTTTCCATATCTTCCCTAGGGTTACCGTCTTTGAAAACCTCATCAACCTCAAGGTTAACATTCCCCATGCCACCATGCCACCATTTCTCCTCTGCTACCCACGTCTTGAAAGCCTTTCCCTAGGCCCTTGTGGCAACAGTCGATGCTGTCCCCTGTTGGTCTGTCAACTGCCATGTCTCCAGTTGCATGAGCACGTTGACCTCTGGCAACCCGATTACATGGCTTGCTACTACGTACAATGGTGTCGGACACTCCTGCTTCCCCATCATCAAAGCCTTCAAATTCGGCATCATTGGGACATGTGTATTGACAACTCTGCACACAGACTTTGACCACACATTGGCATGACTTCTTCACCATATCTCAGCAGCTCCAGTCCTTGTCAACCTAAAACTAACGGAAAGTAAGTTCTCAGATGAGGTACGTCTTTCCTGTTGTGACACGGGTCATGCATTGAAGCTTATTCTAGAACGCATGCGTACAAATGCTACAGGACGAAGCGGACACCTGGGAAGACAGCTTGCAGTCGCTCCTGTACCTCAAGCAATGTCGAATTCGGTCTTGGAAGTCCCTCAGAGAAATGAATGGGATGGAAGATATGCAGATTCAACAGTGGCTCATTTTCGTGCCTCCAAGCCTTTGCCATGTCAGAGTTATAACCGGAGCTCGTCAGGACCAGTGTTGTCTGGTTCACTGGGATGTAGATGACCAAAGGGGGAGCTGGTGGATTGTGTTCAAGCAAATGGTTTCGAGGAAGGATATCGACGGTATCGCATTTTGAATTCAGATTTTTTTTTTTTTCTTTTTTCATTCTTGTGTACATCATCTAAATCCAGGCAGGATGCGCATGCTCATTTTTGTTTGGGAGTGGACTTGGACTTGGACGTGACAGTTGTGACAATTGCTGCTTCACTGCTTGACTGTCTCCATGACACAGGAAATAGGTGACCTCTGCCAGGAAACAGATGACCTCTTTGACTGGTTAGAAAAGATACATGAGGGGTATCACAACGATCTCGAAGCAACAACCAAATTTGCTGTTCGCAGGGCAGACAATATTAAGGATCTTGGATCCACGTTGAAAGAACATGAGGTATGATTTAATATCCCTTCGAAAAACATTCCAACACTTATTATCACTCAAAGATAGTGTTGGGTAATTCGATCAGGGCAATAAGTCGTCAATTGGAGCAGGGCTTATGCCAGATGAGAAGTCAGCTTTTGAAAGCAGGGCAGGAAACAGGACTCAAGAAAGATTATCGTGCCTAACACTACCAAGCGCTAGCTGTGATCCCTATCTGATGCACTATTAATTAGAACCTACTCTAGACTGTATAGACTTGATCAAAAGGAAGGCGGAGTTACTGGAGGGGAAAATTTGGCAGAACCTTGAGCAGAGGTCTGAGCTGCCAGGGCACAGATTGGTTCCTTGACTCACCAACTGTGGTGTTGTCGCTTGTGTTTGCCTCACCATAGGCCTCATTTTCCTTAGTACCTGGCTCTTCCCTGGCCTTATGGTTGCCACGTGTCATCTATAGTTGCCAATTTCATTATCAGTCCACTTTCCTGTCTCGCTTCAACCCCGGTTGGTCATGTCCGCGCGTCAACCTGTCTGTACATGTGTCAGTTATGGCTGTGACAAGAAGGAAACCACAGATGAGAGGGGCAATCCAATTTGAGGAAAGAGGCTTGGAATATAAAAATATTGGGAGCACTGTAGGAGTGAAAAGTGTCTCAAATATATGGTACATCAGCAGCGTTGTAAAGGCGAGCCGTGTCTCAAGTGTATGGACACCAGCGAGAGGCTGGATCTCCAGATAAATGTCAGACTGGAGACACATTAGATACAACAACTTCACTGCAAACTACTCATTGCACTGGCAAGCCAGTCAGAACCCAGGCATGGGCTTCTCAAGAGGAAGAACTTGCCCGCTTGTTAGAAGATTGCCTGTCTGTCTTTCAGTCAGGATTACTCCATGACATTTGCATCGAGGGACTTGTCTTCTGGGAACCATCTAAAGAAGACAACATACGCCCCCCCTCCCCCACTACAGAGACTCGCAAAAGCGAACACCCAGTTCCTAGAATATTGCAAGTGGATAAAAAAGATGCTCATTGATTGCCAAAATCTAGACTGTGGCACGTTTGAGCGCTGTAGGTCTATAAGAGACCAGTTACTCCATGACATTCAGAATGAATGGATCAAGCTGGACAATTTGCAGCTTCATGCATGGCAGATGGTGTCCCAGAAGGACCGCAGTGTGCCCACACAGTCTGACCCTGGCCCGACTGTCAACGACTTTGGTTCAACATCAATGCAGGTCATAGACACATGTGAGTGTGCTAGCTCGATTTCAGATGGGTCCGCGATTAACTTATTATGGTCTCCAGCACCCCACTTCAAAATGTCACTATTTTCTTCTGATGTCCAACCTGTTGTTGTTGTGGCGTACATTTTGGTGGCTGTGATGCACATAGTCTCTGGCCTATCACTGAGAGACTGCAGCCAGCTATTGTTTACTATCCAGTTCCTCATCAACCTTATTGTAGAAGACTTTTGCGCTACCAATGGCCAGGGTAAATACCTCACAAAATCTGTGCCTTCGGATGCCCGCACCGTCATCTGCAGGCTCACTTTGCAGCCCTCTTCTAGAGTCTTTGTCTGCTGTCCAAAGTGCTCGACTTGTTATCCTGACAATGGACCCAACTCATACCCCAAAATGTGCTCGTCAAAACATCCTTTTACTCAATGAATCTGCAGTCGGTGCCTCCGAAAAACATGTATTATTCATGGTCATCAATACCATACCCCTGTCCATCGCTACTTTTACCACGTGTTTCACAATTGGCTGGGGCAGATGTTATGCTGTCCCAGGATGGAGGACATGATGGACTGCAACACCTCTCTGCTATCTGGTGGTGTCATGGAGGATATCTGGGATGCACCAGGATTGTATGAAATTCCTGGTGCTGATGGCCATCCTTTTATCTGCAAGCATGCCGATAACAAGGGGCGATACCTATTCAGCTTCAACATGGATGGCTTCAATCCTTTCCAGCTCAAGCAAGCTGGGCGATCTGCTACTGCCATGGGATTATACATGGTATGTTTGAATCTTCCATTGGCGATGCGCTTCAAGCCTGAACATATGTTCTTAGCTGGTATAATTCCTGGCCCACATGAGCCATCTATGGATGAGATAAATCATTTCTTAGAACCTCTTGTCGACCATCTTTTGGAATCATATGTCAACGGGGTACAATATACACATATGTACAAGTACCCCAATGGGAGAAAGACTCGGAGCACGCTTGCGCTAATTATCTGTGACCTTCTGGCTGCCTGACAGGCACTAGGGTTCACTGGGCCGCAATTGGCCAATTTCTGCTCATACTGCAAGTTACAACTCCAAAACATCAACAACCTCTATTTCGGTAGCTGGGAGCCTTGCACCTGCGAAGAGCACTGAAGGCTTGCCATCCAGTGGTGTGATGCTTTGTCAGAGGTGGAGCGTGCCGATGTCACCAAAAAGCACAGGGTACACTACTCAGAGTTTCTCAGACTCCCGTATCTCAACCCTATTCAGAGTCTCTGCATCGATCCCATGCACACATTATTCCTACGGATTCTCTCATGCCATTGCCAAGAAATGTGGGGTATGGATGTCGAAATTGAAGATGGTGATGGTACATCATCCAATCCCTTGCCTTGGGAAATAAGGATGTCGCTTGATACCAACAAGCTTTCCTCTGCTTGCGAACGGGAACATTGGAGAGCTTACGAAATTTCAAGGCAGGGACACTCTGCTATCTGGCCAGGGGCCAAGGTCTTTCGGTGAAGGGAAAAAAGTATGAGACACTGATGAGGATTTTGACTCAACATGTACTGCTCATAATTCGTGTCTGGCCACCCATTATATTGACTCTATAATGTACAGCGCCACAATAACGGGTGGTTTGATTCCAGCAAGAATCTAATCCTTCCAATGACAACTGAGGAGCAGCAGAACATCGACACTGTTCTTGCCAACCCTGACACCAACCACAATAGTACATCAATTACTGTTTCTGAAGCACACACCGCCATGGAATATTACCACTTCACTCTTTCCACCAACAACTTCTTAGAGCTCTCATCCGCAGCTCTCGCTCACTTGTACTTTCTTAAAGTTCAGAACAAGCCAGCTGAGTATGACCAAATGAATGTGGACAAGCAAAGGACTTGGAACCTGTCCAAGATGAAGACAATTCGGAAGTACAAGAAAAGTAAGTTAATAGGAGCTCTGGAGAAAGCGGTGCATATGCTGCCATCTGTATGTGAGCCTGTCAACTAACATACTATAATAGAGATTTGACAAAGGAATCACAAACGAGTCTCACAACCTCACAATCCCAGACCTGCTGCGCTTTTCACATGCAAAGCGGGCGAATGCAAACCGTGCCAAGACTCACATTCTCAGAAGATCAAGGCTCCAAGAAATCTGGGACGGCATGGAGAAAACTACATTGGCTTCTTGGTGCACCCCTGCACCACCACGGATTGGTGACAAAGGCCAAGGGAAAATATCTGCTAATGGATGGCGAGTGTTCTGCACTGTGCACCTTGTCGTGACATTGGGCTGTCTATGGGGTCCTCTACCTCCCGATAGCCGCGAGAACCAACTCCTCAAGAACTTCTGTGATCTTATTGTGGTGACCAAGATCGCTGCAGGAAGGCATATTACTGTTGCCTGTTCTGAAGAGTTTCACGATCTCATGCTGAGGTACCTGTGCGGACTCCACGAGCTCTTCCCAGCGCATCAGCTTATCCCATATCACCACATCTCTATCCATCTGACAGAGCTCCTATCTCACTTTGGCCTGACAACAGTGTGGCGCTGCTGGGTATTCAAGTGATATAATCATATACTTCAGAACATAGAATTGAATGGAAGGTTTGGTTCGTTGTTTTCATAGCATGGCGGCAAAATATAGTGAATGCTCATAAACTATGACAGGTGAACTTGAAAAGACATTATTTGAGCGAATGTGCATGATCCAAAGGCTTCGAGGTCTTATTTCCTCATTTGAACAACTGGGACACCGCCTACAACCCCTGGCAGACTGACTTGGAAATTATCTCAACCCCACTGTGAAGGGAACTGTCTTCGAAGACCTGACGGGTGCAGACGCACAGCGGGATGCCTCGCAAGGGGGAGGAATGCTGGCTCAAGCAGGAAGTCCTCATGTGCCTGTCAGAGCTCCTTGTTCGCTCCAGGAAGGCATTTCACAAGAGTATGACAATGCCTGGGAAAGCCAGGCATTTAGCCACTGTGGGGCCATCTTCAGCCAATCATTGTTCTCCATCAGGGATGGTCATGTGGTTATTGGGGACCAGATTTCTAGTGACTGGCACGTGGGAAAAATCAAGCAGATATTCACCGTTCCCTTCAGGCTGTCATCTGAAGCTTACTTTGTTGTTCAGAGATTCAAGGAGCTTTTGGCACAAGAGGCCCAATGAGACCCATATTGTCAATACCCCTTGGTTGGTGGCCGCCTCTACCACCCTAAGCTCGAGGGCGAAATAGAAGTAGTAGCGGCACAAGAAGTCATTGCACACTTTGCCTGTACCCCATATGACAGACAGGCTTTTGGCATACCATGCTTCCATGCGCTGCCTTTGGACAAGGTACCACCCATGTCATACCAGACAAATAAAGCTGACTTTTTTCAGGATTAAATCTATACAACGTTGCTGCAATCTCTGTCCACTTGGGCTCTGCCCTCAGGCTGTGCAAGATTGAATGTATAGGTTCTGTATGCGCAGGCCAATGGTCGATGGAATATTTGAAGGGACTTGTATATTTTAGTACACTGAATACATACAACAATGCACTCTATGTAGTATTACATGGATTCAAGGGGAAAAGGGTGCTCGATAAGAAGTACAGTACTGTGTGTGCATGATGGTCTCAGTCGACTTGGACCGTTGGTAGGGCCATTGTTGAAGAGCGTTCGGCATGTCCCACATCGGACAATCAAACAATTGGAACATCCCACTGTCAGCTTGTTCAACTTTCTGCACTCACCAATGACATGGTCACACGCTCTATCCACAGGCTGCCTCTCACAGAGCAACCATTGACTCACTGTCTGGTTGACTCTGTGGGGGGATTCACTTGCTCCTCCTCTTCAACTCAGTGTTTGTGCTCCTCAACACCTTCGGGTCCCTCCTGTCCAAGCTTGCCAATGGCTCACTCTATCCACAGGCTGCCCCTCACAAGCAACCGTCGACTCACTGTCTGGTTGACTTTGTGGGTGGGTTCGCTACTCCTCTTTGATCTGGCATTGGTTCTGATATAGCTGCTCCTCGACACCTTCGGGTCTCTCTGGAGATTCTTACACCCCTCTTTCTCCTGTTTTTTTTTAAATCAGCGATGCTGCCCCTGACGGGCAACCTGGCAACGTCTAGGTGGGTGACATGATCTCTTTTCATGTCAGGCCAACACACACTGACTCCTCAGGTTATCATCACTGTCAGGTTGCTGTCTGAAGGATGGAGGGTATGAAGTGATGCTCCATGCCTTCCCCTCTGCTGTCACCTTCTGATGACCATAGGCCATCCCCTCCTACTGTCGTTGCAGTGTTGCAGTGGGATGAGCTACGCTTGGATGTTTTGGCACCTGCGCGAGTGTTTGCTGGGTCGTGAGTCAGTTTGGCCAGTCCTGCTGCCCATTGCAGGCAACTGTCGGTACTCGCTGTTTCTGTGAGGTGGTCAACCCCAATTTTGATACCACTGGGGGTGTAACGCCGCCACTGGCATTAGTCCGACTTGGACTGCGAAAGGGTGTAGACGACTTAGCGGATTTATCGATGTTAGTCACGTGATATGAATACACGGCCTCTGGATGCACGTGATCGTTAATGGCACTAGGGCTAAGTCCACTAGGCGCAATTGTCTCACGACTTACTCTACTAGAGTCAAGCGGACAAGGAGACAAATGAGTAACAGGAAGCAGGCAGAAGGGATGAGAAGCGCGATGGCTATTGAAGAAGACCAAGATAGCGAATCTTGGTCTTTGATGCGTACTACTTATACATGTAGGAGGGCACTTTAAAGCTCCTCCTGAACTGAGATGACTAGTAGCGTAAGTAGCTTGAACCCTACTACAGCTACTACTAGTAATGAGTCATGATATCTAACATGTGATATCATGACGGCTGACTGATCCAATGTCCATGACAAACTACAACTTACTAACTGTGTCATATCAGTATAGTAAGAGTCCACTTCAACGCAACTGTGACATCACCCCCTTTTCAGCTGTGACGCCCACGGCGCCAGGTAGGTCCGGTCCCTCCGATCCAGCCCTCCTGGATTTCTGCAATCCGTTCTACTACATCCGCCATCTCCAACGAAAACTTGCACCGGGTGTCACGATCACGTGACACGTGACGAGCATCAGAAGTAAGTTGGACTGACAGCAAACGAGAATGGTTGCCAGTGAGGCGCTTGCGTAGGCCCTGGCTATACTTAGAAAATAGTAACGAAAAGCAATAGTTTGTACGACTATAACTACGAGGCTGTTCTGTCTGTAGTACCTTCGTCTTAGTTTTGATAAATCTCAGCTAGCCTTTTCTCAACTCGAGTGAAGTGACGTGCCCCTCTTGTCTCTGTTCATTTTCCTGCAGAGTAACCCTCTGCCTTGTCGTTATCACTCTCGACTTCCTGACCCTTTGCCCTATGGCACACACGATCCAGCTGGATTGTAAAACAAACTAAGACCACCTTAACGACCCTACGCTCGTTGCGTAGACAAAAGATCTAAGACATTCTGGAGGGAGAGTCGAGCACTCTCTACACACCGAAACGTGCGACCGATAAATCGCACATCGAGCCAGCGCAAGATCCAACAGATCTCGCTGAAAGACGCGTTGTTGTACGCAGGACAACCCCGAGCATCGACAACCTTGCTGGAGTAGGAACTTTCTGGGAAGCATCCCACAGATATTGCGTCATCGCCGCAAATAAACTAGCAATCAATGTCGAATATTTTGAAGCAGAAAACACGTGGTACAAAGTCTATCCAATGACGACTTGGAATCTTTGTGGTACACACATAACGTCAATTGCATTGACAACCTGACGTTGTGGTACACACATAACGTCAATCGCATTGACAACCTGACGTTGTGGGGACTACATCTCGCAGACGAATCAACACTGGATCCTCATGTGTGGCGAAATAACCCAGTCACTATCGCACTAACAGACAATAGTTCGTCAGAATCATCCACAAAGCAAAAGAAGGGAAAGAAACACACCGCTCCATCAATCCCTCCTATGAATCCATCTCTCTCATATCTGACACTCCCGCCTCCTACTTCCCACTTCCACACTATGGCTACACAAACTGCACCAACAAGCAGGTCCTTGAAAGGACTCGCACCAAAGGAATTCACCGGAGATTGAACAAAAAGCGTACAGTTCCTGCGAGAATTCCATCAGTATAAGCGGATCAACAGGGGACATGAACTCATGACCTCGCCGTACAGTCGTGTCAGTTTAGCGCTGTCGTATATCTGAGGACCAACGGTCGATGACTGGGCTGACAAAGTCAGTCAAGACCTCGACACAAGTATCACAACGCTCGTACCTAAGAAAGTAGAAACAGATGAGTCTCTCTGGATGACGTTCGAGAACGCGTTCAAAGATGCCTGGACCGATACTTTGAGCAAACAAAACGCACACCAACAACTGATGTCACTCGTCATGACAGGAGATGACATTGATGCGTATATCGCCACGTTCGATTGTCTTGCCACCGCTGCTCAGTGGGATCCAGACGCTAATGGAACGGTTGAATTCTTCAAACGCGGGTTAAAGAAGGGACTTCTTGTTGGATGTCTCAAACGACCCAAAATGCTGAAAAAGATGTCGGAATGGCACAAAGCAGCGCGCGAAGAGTCACAACGCTATAAAGCTATTTCTATTGCTATTGCTAACATTAGTACGGGGAAGGCTATCCAGCAGAAAATAGGGCAGACCTTACCAACAAAAGTCCCATGACTGCAGCGAAATGACCAAATCATGCCGATGGACGTTGACAACATCCAGACAGGGTCCGCTAAACCGGCGTGGCAGACGAAGTGAACGCCCGAAGAAAAGCTGTGCTGTCAAAAAGAAGGACGATGCTTCCAATGCATGGTACAGGGACATCTTTCAATGAATTGCCCCAAGAAATGAACTTCACCTACTACACAACGTGTCAATACAGTTGACGCTCAGTAAAAAAGGAAGTCAGACAAAAGTCATGTAAAAGTCATTGACTTTTCACTGACTTTTTACTGACTAAAAAAACCGTTTTTTTTGACTTCAAAAGTCAACCTTTAGTCAAGGAAAAGTCAGTGAAAGTCATTGACTTTTCACTGACTTTTTACTGACTAAAAAAACCATTTTTTTTGACTTCAAAAGTCAACCTTTAGTCAAGGAAAAGTCAGTGAAAAGTCATTGACTAAACCATGACTTTATTTGACTATAAAAGTTTGTTGGTGCGCTTGAAGCACACTCTGTGAACCTCGGTCTTTCATGTATGAGCATTTCGTGGCAACCAAAAAAAGAAGAAAAACCTTCAGGTCTCAGTGTGTGGGATGTTTGACTGTCACGACGACCGGTGGAAAGATCGCGAACACGTTGGCTCTCCTGGCTCATATGGGATTGGTGCTGAGGATGTCAGTGGTCTTCCGGCTCTACATCATTAGCCTGGTAAGAATATTAGTAAAAACTTCGTTGTTGCTCACCTGGGCTTCTAACAACGCTGCGACGTGATGGTGCCCTAAGGAACTGTTGGGCCTGCCTCTTGTCCTCATCGGGTGAGGCCTCATCGATATCGGGTTCTATCATAAATCAGTAAGCAACAAAAAGCTAAAAGTAAAAGCTGAGGTCTTGACAAAGAACGTGAACGGGAACATAATACAAAAAAAAAAAAACAGGGAACATAAGCACATGATGGATCAAACATACCGCTCTCCTTCGCATGGGGAGTAACCCTGTTGTCCACATGTACATCATCTTGAGCGTCCATCCCATCAGTGGGGTCCTCTCCTGCTGCGAAGCCAAAAGTGGAACTAGGCCCACCTTGCATAAGCAAGGGTTTGAGGACAGCCAGCGACAGTGGGGGATCATCCTGGGTTATATTGGCCTTATATTAATGGCTTCAGGCAGGGACATGGGAGTGAGGAAGGAATGGCAACTTACTTCACGCTGGCCTCTTTTGGTAGGTGCCATCATGTTCACAGACACGTCGGCAGGTGTCTCCGTCCTCTTATGTTGTTTTGGAGGACGTGGCGCAAGATCTGGACGAATCCGGGCTGCAACAGCAGCAAGCTGAGCAGCGGCACCTCCTTGGCCACGATTCACACATTTTACTCTCAGCTGTCTCTAAGTGATGAGAAGGGCGTTGAGTTAGTCAGTTCAAGTCAGTTCCAGATGACCAAAGGGACAACGGCTTACCAGAAACTCGGGAAGCCTTTGGAGGATGCAAGCTTGGCTCTTGGTCCGAGTCGTTATCCTCCCTTTGCCTTCGAGCCATGGTGGAACGCACAAACAAGGAAAACTTTGATGCGACAAGTGTTTTATGGGATCACGTGTACAGTCGAGCAAGACCAGCCAGACTAACCGCACATATTTATCAACTACAAAACAAAAAATGTATTATTTAATCCAGTTTGATGGCGAAGTTGTTTTTGAACCCAGGAAGTGAAGCAACACGGTATTCTGTTTGGCGTGGTCAATGAATGAAGAAAACATCACAACGAAAAGGATATTGCATACGGCGATAAGTGGAAACTGAACAATCTCTCATGTGTACCCTTCGCCGAAAAACATCGTGGAAGCCGCTCTTCCTGACTACGTGTTGTGCTTTGCCCACTTGATAATCTGCCTCCGTCAATTGGTCCTGAGCCTTTTGGACCTTAAGCATTGCCTGCTGTAGTTTGTTTAGAGTGTCTTGCACCCCAAGTTGGTGCTTCCATCGCTCAGACAAAATGTTTGAATAGAGCGACGATGCTTCTTCATAGCTGTTGACCAGCTGTGATCTCAGTCAGAATCAGCCAATTACCGTATTAAAAGATAAGCCTATGGGGTGATTACTTTCTTCGCGACTCTCCATAATTGTTGCAAAGGACATGGACGTTAATGTGCAAACCTCTAGGTTCCCACACCTCATGACTCATCATCGCTTTGTTCGCAATCTGTAATCATGTTCTGCCCACATTGTCACCGCAAATTCCGAAATAGAAAAGCTCTCCTATGTCATATGAACCATCCCTTTGGGTCCTGCCATAGCCACTTTCAAGAGGTTGTAAATCTTACAGATGAACTTCGGGAGTATCAAGAACGACGACGCCAACATCAACACATTCCCATTCCAACTACTTTGAGTCCCAAACCCATGGATATTGACATTGAGGCAACAGCTGTGGAGGATTTTCAAGAAGATGTCCCGAATGTAGATGGTAGGCCATTCATTCAGGAATATGTGGGAGCAGCGAGGGAATACGGATGTGGTACAACATTTCTGCAGGGGTTTGACCGCGACCAGTACGCACATGAACGGAAAAAAAATATCTTTTATCCATTCGCATCACGGGGTGAATGTAGGGTGTGACAGGGGTAACCCCCGGGTTTTTTTTGCCGTACCCGTACCCGTACCCGTGAACACCGTACCCGTACGGGTAGGGGTATGAAAACATACATGGGTTGCCACGGGTTTCCACGGGTTTCCAGGGGTATGGAAAAACCCCTAAGGGTATACAGGTTTTTGTATAAAATCAATATAAAATCAGTATATTTGGGTGAAAGTTAGTTTGAAAAATGTTCATAATCATTACATTGACTATTTATTCCTTATCTGAAGCCATTATGGCCTTGGATAACATCAAAATCCGAGTATAATTGATAAAAATCATGTAAAAATCCAGAAAAATCCGGAAAAATCACCAAAAAATACCCAAAATGCTTATGTAATGCTTATGTAAGAATACCCGTATACCCGTGGCCAGGGGTACGGGTTTTTCAGGGGTACGGAAATCCATACCCCTACCCTTACCCCTCGTACCCCTACACCCGTACATACAGGGGTATACCCTTACCCCTGTCACACCCTAGGTGAATGGGAGATGGCTGCTTTTCTGCTTCGTTCCGGCCTCACCATGTCCTCAATTGATTCGTTTCTGTCACTAGAACTTGTGAGTTCTGTTTATTGTCTCAGATCCCGATCTGACGATACTTGACATAGATCAGCGGGTTGGGTCTGTCATTCAGAAATGCCAAATGACTATGAGGACTCGCAGAGATGCTCCCAAAAGGACCAGAATGGTGATGCAAACCATGTGACAGCCCTTATCCTACGAAGAAGGATGTTGCTTTATTCTACCGCGGCCCACTCGAATGCATACAATCCATCCTCTCCAATCCTCTTGTGAACGACTACATCAGGTTTACTCCATTCCGCGTGTACGAGTCAGCAGTCAGTGCAATGCGAATCTACACCGAGTGGTTGACTGGTGACGTTGCGTGGTCCATGCAGGTATGTTCCTTTATTCCACGTCATCCATGACTACGTTCCTTATATTCCCGCAGAGCCAGCTGCCGGATGGGCCACTCTTCTCGGGATCATGCTATCATCTGACAAAACGAACATATCTGCCATGACCAGTGGACGCATGGCCCACCCGCTTCTTATGAGCCTTGCGAACCTTCTCATGGATTTCCATATGAAAGGGACGAATCATGCGTTCCTTCTCCTTGCGTTGCTCCCTGTCCCAAAATTCATTCACAAAGACTCAAAAACTTGTGGCGTCTTGGAGAATCGCATGGTCCACGAGTGCTTGGACTTCATCTTAACGCCGCTCAAAAAAGCCGCCCAATTCAGTATCATGATGTCGGATCCACTAGGATCGCTCCGCTATGTCTTTACGCCTCTTGCCTCATATATTGTAGATGTTGCAGAGGCGATCGTACTTGCCAGTGTTGGTGGGAAAACTTCCCATGTGACGATGGCAAGCCACAAACTATTTGGCGACCCCTTCTGGCATGAGCCCCGAACTGCTTCGACTACTCTTGCCCAACTACACGCCCTCGAGGCCAAAGTGAACCCTTGGTACCTTAACACGTACATCAAGGAAGCCAAGAAATTCCGACTCAATGGCGTCCACCGGCCGTTTTGGCGTGATTAGCTGCTTTCAGAACCATCAAAATTCTTGACACCAGAACCCCTTCACCACTGGCACAAAATGTTCTGGGACCACAACACGAAATGGTGCATCTGCGCTCTCAAAGGTGCCAAAATTGACTACCGATTCTCCATCCTCCACCCACATACAGGCTTCCGACAGTTTTGCAAGGGTGTATCCAAGTTAAAGCAGGTCACTGGTCGCAAACACCGTGACATCCAGCATTACCTTGTGGCAGTCATCACGGATGCTGTTCCCAATGATTTCCTCATCGCTGTTTGCTCATTGATGGACTTTCGGTATCTCGCACAGGCACCTGAGATATCTGAACAGGATTGCGTCAGTATTGACAATGCACTTCAGGGTTTCAATGATCACAAGAGCTCAATCATATCCACTGGTGCCCGGACTGGGAAGAGTAAAAAAAAAAAAAAAAGTCATCAACAATTGGTATATTCTGAAACTCGAACTTATGCAAAGTGTCTCCTCTAGCATCCGCAGAAGCGGAGTAGCGATTCAGTGGACTGCAGATACCACAGAACGATGCCATGTCACCAAAATCAAGGTCCCATCGCATTCTAGTAACAAACAGGGATACGGGTCTCAAATCTGCTGCTACCTCGATCGCGAGGAGAAATGTCGGCAATTTGACTTGGCCACCTCCATTTGCGAGGCCAAGATTGACTTTCGCTCGCTCCCCGATAGCGTGAATCGCGAATACCCAGGCGATGGCGACCTGGATGGTCTATCTGAGAATCCGGAAGGACCGGAAGAACCTCTACACATCAATACAACGGAAGGACTTCTAACGCATATTCGACCAGTTGCTCCAGTGTCCGGGACTATTCGAAGACACGCAAACTACTTTGAACTTGCGAGTTCCCTGAAGCAGGGCTTATACCCGCGTGCACCGCTGCCATTTCGAACTGTTGTGCATCATCTGTAAATGCAGTAGGTGTTCAGAGCTGTTCGGAGCCGTTCAAGGACACTCTGAACACTCTGAACAGCTCTGAACACCTAATTGCATTTACAGATGATGGTAATACGGCTTTACATCTGAGCCGAGACCCGGCCATGAAGGCAATGTCTGTCGAGGACACCATGGCCATGTTCAACTTACCAGATCTATGGGGAGCACTAGCTGACTTCTTGGTTTGTGCTGACGCTGGAGATCCTATCCAGATTGGTGGTTGTAGGGTTGCCAATAGCGATTCCCCCCTACCCTTCCGAAACCTTCAAGTCTGGACGAAGGTACAATTACAGCACCGTTCGTATTATGCGCCAAATCACATTCTACCACCTCAAACAATCAATGCCTCGCCGCCATCTGGGCCGTGGCCCTGTGGACATTCTGATGTCGTCCTTTTCAATATGGACCACAACAAGGTCTGGCCGTATTCTGGTCTTGAAGGTACATACATTACGTTACGCACATGCGAACCCATCCTCACTGACCCATGGGATTTGGTTCAGGGCATTGCATTGGCCAACTACGACTTATATTTCGGGCTGTTCCGTCCCAGGCATTTCCGCCGTCTTCTAGTGCTGACTTGTTCCTTTCCTACGTTCAGCGGTTTGATATCGTACCCCAGCCAAATCCCGTTGCCCTGGCGCCCTCAAATCAAAGGGGCGTATATCCCCACCCATCAACTGGCATGTACCTCCTGAAACGTGCTCGGAGGAATGGCGGAGCAATTATGGGAGACGTTGTCCCTTTGGCCCAACTCAGAGCTCTTGTCAACCTCGTACCACAGTTTGGCGAGGAGGCCAACAATTGACTGACCAAGGAGACGGCTTTGGAGTACAGTTCAGAATTCTGGTTGAATAAGTATTTTGATAAAGAACTCTTTTATGCCTTGAAATGATTTTTGGTTCTTCGTTACTTGTCCTCTCCATCTTCCTCAGTGCTACCACTCAATTCACATGAACACCTCTTAGCGATTCAATTGCCGCATGTCCAAATGTTGCGTGTCCAGCGTTATCCATGAACGTTATTGTTCAAGGCACTGGATGAACACCGTAGATGGAATTGGTTTGCAATGGTAATATTTTCACACACTCTAAAAACTCAGCCTTTCTCGGTTGCCTCTCCAACTTCTACTCGTCTTGTCTTCATTCCTTTTCGTCTTCACTCGATGTCTCTATTGTGGGGTTCGCTATATTCCACCCAACCTCATATGAGGGAGTTTCTGGACACGCGCATACGCGTGCACTTCAACCGACTCAAGTGGAACCTAGCGCCCAGAGGAGCAGAACTTGCTTGTCCTCAGTACGTCTAACTTGCTTTTTTCAGTGTGCCTTTGTACTAACAAGCTCGGAAGGTCAATCGGATTCCACGGGGAGGGTGGAAACACGAAGTCGGGCGGCCACGCTATGTCGACTTCCGCATGTGGGATGGTACTTTCATCACCACCCACCACGTATACCACACAGACACTGCCTATGAGGGTAAGTGCACCATGTTATGTGTCAATCAAGCTAATCTTTGCTCCCATTACTAGGCTACAGAGGTGTTGATAAATGGCCTGAGCGCACTTAGCGGCTCAATGTACATGCAGATAACGGACTGCTTTAGATTAGATATACAGGACTTGTAGATTAGATAGTTTTGATCTGTACAATCTCGGACTTCTTGTATTCTGTTATCTATGACATCACTTATGTACATGACATCATGGACTCCTCTGGATTCCCATTGTACTACGTCTTTGTACTTTCCTTTGTTCTTATCTTTATTGTGATGTCACTATGATATCATAGTCTGGACTCTTCTTGTTCTTTACGCCTTGTTCTCCTTATCAGTCCACTCCCTTGTCCGAGTGTAGAACAATGCGTCCTTATATTTACTGTGACCTGCTGTTACTAGCGTCACCCTCTGTAGGAGTATAAGTAGTGTACCCTGTACGCTCTGGCACCACACCAGTTCTCATCTGTTGTGTGCCAGACTCCACATCTGCTTCACTTGCTAGATCACTCTGTTGCTGCTTCAAGCTTACTCTGATATCTCACCACAGTCTCCATTGTCACTGTGAGTATCACCTCTATGTATGCTGTTCATCAAGAGGAAAGAGTAAGAAAAATATAAAAGCCGTCGCCGATAGGCTGGCAAAGATCCATTAATATTTTACTATTGAATACTCTGATGAACAGCATACATAGAGGTGATACTCACAGTGACAAAGGAGACTGTGGTGAGATATCAGAGTAAGCTGGAAGCAGCAACAGAGTAGATCTTGCAAGTGAAGCAGATGTGGAGTCTGGCACACAACAGATGAGAACTGGTGTTTATACAGAGTAGAAGACATACCTGGCACACAACAGATGAGAACTGGTGTGGTGCCAGAGCGTACAGGGTACACTACTTATACTCCTACAGAGGGTGACACTAGTAACAGCAAGTCACAGTAAATACAAGGACACATTGTTCTGTACACGGACAAAGGAGTGGACATAAAGAGAACAAGGCGTAGAGAACAAGAAGAGTCCAGACTATGATATCATAGTGACATCACAATAAAGATAAGGAAACAAAGGGAAGTACATAGACGTAGTACAAGGGCAATCCAGAGTGGTCCATGATGTCATGTACATGTGTGATGTCATAGATAAGAGAATACAAGAAGTCCGAGATTGTAAAGATCAAAATAATCTAATCTACAAGTCCTGTATATCTAATCTAAAGCAGTCCGTTATCTGCATGTCCTTTGAGCTGCTAAGTGCGCTCAGGCCACTTATCAACATACTCTTATTAATGCTACCATACTTTTTACACGTGGCCACCACGATGTCATGACAACACGACAACGCGGCCACCACGCGTCACAACGACACGAGAATGCGGCCACCACGCGTCATGACGACACGACAATGCGGCCACCACGATGACGCAACGACGCAATGATGCAACGATGCAACGACGCAATGACACTGCGAAGACGTGACCACCGCAGTGATGAGGCGGCCGACAGCAGCGACGCGACAATCACGACGAGGGGTGGAGGCGGGGCGGGTCACGGGTTTCGCCGGGCACACAGGTTGTGGGACCAGACAGTGTCAACAGACTGCCATTGTCATCCGACGCTCACTGGCAGTGCTCGTCAACTGCATTCCTTGGCCCAGGGAACCCTCAATTTAAAGAAGCTAAGTGTTTTTTCTTTGTCTGATCCTTTCAGCCAACTAACTACAATGTATTTCTTTATTTCTAGGTTCCAACCACGTTCTCAGCACTGCCTCCACCTTGCCCCGCACAGGCCTGTACTGCCACCACCACCTTTGGCTTGCAAGTGCCAATTCCACCTTCTTACAGTGCACAAGAGCTGCCATGCCCCACCGCAACACTATGACACAGCGTTGCAATGCCATGACTGTGACATGGTGCTACAACGCCACGACTGCGACATGGCACCGCAATGCTACAACAGCGACGTGGTGCCGCGACGCTACAACAGTGACACGGCGCCATGACACTACTAGTACAACAGCGACATGGTGCCGCGACGCTACAATAGCGACACGGTGTGTGGCACTACGACAGCGACATGGTGCATGGTGCTACAGCCCTGGGTACAGTAGCACTACAGTAGTATGCCTGGGTACAGTAGCACTATGGTAGTATGCCTGGGTACAGTAGCACTACAATAGTAGGCCTGGGTACAGTAGCACTACAGTAGCAGGCCTGGGTACAGTAGCACTATGGTAGTAGGCCTGAGTACAGTAGTACTACAGTAGTACTAGGCCTGGGTAGTAGCACTACAGTAGCAGGCCTGGGTACAGTAGCACTATGGTAGTAGGCCTGGGTACAGTAGCACTATGGTAGTACAGTAGCACTATGGTAGTAGGCCTGGATATGGTAGAACTACAGTAGAACTATGGCAGAACATAAACATTGCTATGGGTCACTATGGCCTCTATGAGCACTACTGTAGAACTATGGTAGAGGCCCAAGGATTGCTGATCTGGCTTACTAAATTCCAGGGTTTGCTACCAAGTCTCTACCATCTACTACCAGCAACTATGGTGTCTACAGCATCTACAGTCTCTACCATGTCAACCAGGATTTCCCTGGTTTGCTACCCAGTCTCTACCAGCCTACTACAAAATATCTACTGTCTCTACTGTCTCTACTGTCTCTACTGTCTCTACCAGGATTTTTTGTGCAACCCAGGGATTGCTGATGGATAAGGTCCCGAAGCCTATGCACTTCAGCCTCCGTATAGGGGACGCCATTGAGGTGCTGCCTGTCTTTGGCGAGGAGCCAGTAAGTTGGCGGTTCTTCAGGGTGATCAATGTTGTCGATGGCTTGGATATGTCCAAGGGCTTTGACGAGCTCTTGGTGGGTGACATTGTTGACTGAGTAGGCAGTCGTAGAGGAGGAAGCGGAGGTAGAGGGAAAAGACATTGCTGAGGGAGTGAGGAATCCAGCGTGAACTGATGGAGAAGATTCAGTGTCGCTTCTTAGCTTTATAACTGTTCGTTGTGAGTGTGAACTCCGCTCAAACTCCGCTATGGCTTCATCAGTGAATATGTCAGCTTTGTTGACCCACTGATTGTCCGAATTGGAGTATCCCTTCCATTTCACAAGGTATTGGAGTTTCTTGCTTCTGCTGAACTGCTGAGAGTCTAGAATGCGCTCCACTTCATATTCTTCTTCTCCATCCAATAGATCTGGTGACGGACATGGGAAGTTTTTACCATGCAGGGGTGTCTCACGATACAGTGTGAGTAAAGTCGATGTGAAATACCGGGTGAATACTCCACTGTGTGGGAAGTTCCAGTCTGTAGTTGACAGGTGACAGCACTTGGATGATCCAGAAGGGCCCATGCCGTCTTGCCGCAAGTTTGGTAGTTGGCTGATTTGTGCGGAGATGTTGTCCTTCTAGCCATACTTGGTCTCCTTCCTGGTATCTCGGTGTATCCTGGTGTTTCACCCATAGCACTTGGGCTCATTTGATCAATTCCTAGGTGCTCTTCCACGCTTCTCAGAACTGCTGAATCCGTGTGAGTACTAGGGGAATAGGGGATGGTTTATTGAGCCAATCCGCACATGGATCGTATCCCATCATGAGTGCGAATGGGGATTTCTTCGTTGCCTCATGGGGCCAACTGTTATGTGCAAATTCCACCATAGGGAGAAAGTGCGCCCAGTTGTCTTGTTGCTCGTTTTCCCAGAACCATAGATATTGCTCTAGCCATTGATTGGTTTGTTCCGATTGTCCGTCGGTATGTGGGTGATATGCCGTGGATATATTCTGATGGATTCCCAAGATACGGCATAATTCCCAGGTGAATTTCGATGCGAAGCGTGGGTCTCAGTCACTGATGATTTTGGCCGGTAATCCGAATCTCCGAAACACGTGGGTGACGTACGCAGTGGCGGTTCCCTCAGCTGTGATTTCCTCAACACACAGGATGAAAATGGAGGCTTTCGTGCAATTGTGGTCTGTGATAGTGAGAATCGAATCGTATCCCTGAGAGATCGGTAATTTAGTGATAAAGTCGAGGGCAATGGTCTCGAATGGCTTAGCATCGGGAGTTGGTGTAATGGGAATGAGTGGGGCTTTTGTAGGTCGATTGTTGACTTTGTGGTGTTGACAGTTGGCACATCCTTTGACGTATTCAGTCATGTGCTCTAGCATATGAGGCCACCAGTAGTGTCATTCTATAATGCGGGCTGTTCGTTTGATGCCTGGGTGTCTGTATATGGGAGGGTCGTGGTGATTCCTAATGATGAGACGGATGTCGTCCAATTCTCCTGTGATCACCCTGGTGCCCTGTCAATACCATACTCTGTCAATCTTCTTGAGGTGATGTGGGTCTACCCATGGGCATATCTGGTTCTTGTCCTGTTGGTGGTTCTCCTGGAGTTGGGTTACCATGTTCCGCGCAAAGTCTGGGAGGACTATGACTCCTTCATTATTAGTGCTTTGAGGTCCAGTCCTATAGACTGAAAAAAGACTGGAAACCAGACTAGACTTTAACTGATGAGGACTGGACTTCAGTCACAGTTTTTCAATTTTCAGAAGTCATCAGTCTGCAGTCTGTCTCCTTCTCAATAAGTTTTAGGACTGGGAAAGACTGGTCTAAACCAGTTAAAGACTGGACTTCAGTTCACTTTAAGCACGACTTTGTATTGAAGCCAGAGATGTCAACGAGTGTCCGTGAAACAAGTCACTCACGAGTTTGACTCATCACGTGATGAGTACTTGTGCCCGTGAGTACTCATTCCCGCTGAGTACGCGCGAGTACAAGTATCCCTTCTCCATTGCGCGAGTACTCGTGGTACTCGCCCTATTTTCGGCCCCGACATCCAAGTCCAACCTGACTAAGAATATGATGAGTTCCCAACTTCTGACCTTGCTTCTGACCGCCACAGGACGCCTTCGCAAGTTCAAGTTATTACCTTGAAGTTTACTCCAAGCACATGGTTCGGACTGCACTCTCAGCCGCAGCTCTTGCTGCCTTAGTTGCACCGCTGCGTTCCCCTGTCCCGAGTGATAGTGTTTCACAGATCTCAACCGCAACCCAGGACAGTGTCGGCCCACGGAAGCGACATCAAAAACAGACCCTGACGTACGACAACGATGACCTCACCGACCCATTGGCTTCGGAAGATGAAAACACCCTTCGTAAGTGTTTTCTCGGACTGAACACCATACTCTAATTTACTATCTAGGTCGCACGCGTCGCGACTGGTTTTCGACATGTTATGAATCATTTGAGAAGGCGAGGATACAACATGATGCCGACAGCATAGTTATCAAGACCAGGGCAGAGGATGGTCAAATATTTATCAACTATATCTTCAAATGCAAAGCGTGCATTTTTTTTGTTCAAATACCGCATATGCTGATATCTCCTAGATGTGGGAAGACCGTCTCTCGTCACTGTGGGTCCAACACCACCAGCAACCTCGTCAAACACGTAAAACTTTGCAACTCGAAAGACAGCATCTGGCCCCAGCAACAGTTCCTAGCTGACTTTGCTTCTGGTTCTACATACAGACGTGAGAGACTGCGTACGCTCATTCTCCGCTGGGTCACTGGCTGTCGTCGGCCAATGGCCATCGTTGGCGACACCGACTTCCTCAACATCGTCAAGATGCTGAACCCGCAAGCCGTTGTACCCTCGCGAAATACCGTTACATCAGACATCAAGACCATGTTCTCAATGACCAAGGGCAACCTGACGGACATCCTTCGGGTGAGTAGTAAACAATTAGATTGCTCGCCGATTACCCCACTCAGCTAACTTGACTCGTTGAAGAAAATGAAAGGAGCTGTGCATATTGCCCTCAACATTTGGACGGACATCAACATGACCACGTGGCTGAACATCACGATCTATATGGTGCAGGAGGATGGCTACAGGAAAGTCCCTCTGGACTTCATACGGTGAGTTTCTCCTGCTTGGAACCCAAGTCTCAGATTGACTAGAAGGTTCTTAGACTTTCGGGTAGTCACACAGGGTATAATCTTGCGACAGAGACAGAGAAATGCCTACGAGAGTTCGACGTTGCAAATCGTGTAAGTTTCCTTATATCTATTCACCCGCTAGTCATCAAATTAATGGGTAATACAGTTACTTATGTTCGTGTCTGACAATGCCACCAACAACGACACACTCGCTACGTCACTCGAACGCCGACTGAGTACGGAGGGATTGTTCAGGGGTCGTCAACATCGTGTGCGGTGTTTCGCTCATGTCTTGAACTTGGTGATGCAAGTAAGTAATTTTCGTTTCCTACTGCTACCTACTTAACACACAATTCCCAAGGCATTTCTACGTGTATTTCTCCGAAAGGAGAGACGGACAAACCAGCGGACTTGACAGCGACGAACAAGGCGACGAAGAGTGGAAGGAGCTTGCCGACGAGGTCAATAAGTATACCTCAATGGCTTGTGATGTCCACGACTGATGAAAGCTCTAGTGAGGACACAGATGATGATGAGGACGGAGAGCGCGAAGGTAACGAGGAGATCGATGTCGAGATAGAGAGCGAGAAGGATCTGACAGGTCCTTGGTTGATGATTGCGAGAAATCAGCCGAGCAAGGAGAATTAGACTGAAAGTGATCTGTCTCTCAACCCTATCTCTGTCGCTGAGCGTCGAGACGCGTGTGTTTTGCTTTCAAAGGTGCGTAATATCAGTCTCTTGCAAGGTCCTCACTAATAAATCTGCAGGCCACTTCGCTTTCTAAAAAAGTTCAAAACAGCGGAAGATATCGCGATGCCCTGAGGAAGATAGCCACAGATGAAGGTGTCCGCTCCAGTTGCTCTCGTCAAAGTCATCGTGACGCGCTGGAATTCCCATGCGATGTGCCTTCTCCGAATCCTCGACCAACAAAAGGCCTGTGGATCGTCTTTGCTTAGATCGGGACCTCAATCTTCGGGCCTTTATGTTTTCGGCAGGTCGAGTGGGAGATCCTGGAGCAACTAGAGGATATATTGGAGGCAAGTAGATACTGCTGCACTGTGGTTTCCGTTTACTGACTCAGCCTAGACTTTTGTCACAGCCACAAAGAAGGTGCAGAAGGCCGAAGTTCCCCTAGTATACCAAGTCATTCCGCTCATCGACAAGTTCACGGAGAAGTTTGAAGAGTTAATTACTAACAAGTCGCTGCATGCCTCACTTTGGCATGCGGCGAAGATCGCTTTGCAGGTCCTCAACAGGTATTACTCATACACCGATTATTGCGACGTCTATTGGGTATCTATATGTATGTCTCCCCTCTCCTTGCACATTTGTGGCTAATTTTTTTTTGATGAAGTGCTCCACCCTCAGTTCAAGACATTTTATTTTTCCCACCAGAAGTGGCCTCAAGAGTGGATCGACCAGGCGCTGATTCTCCTCCAATCGGTATGGACGGCGAATTACAAGCCAGAGCCCATTGACGAGCCAGACAAGCCACCTCGGCCAGTGTCTATGTCGGCCCCTGTAACTACCAGTTCGCATGTAAAAAAGTGCAGAGTTGACTTCAACATATTGGATTTGTAATCTGTCATGTGACCTGGTGTGTGCTGCTCTGTTAGATCATCTGGTTGGCTCTATGGCCGGCACCAGTTTGAATGAGAGAGACACCCAGCTTGTTCGTCATCTGGTTAACCCTATGGTTGTCACCAGTATGAGTCAAGTATTACAATCCAGCTCAGTAACCCATGGCTAGGTAGCTCAGTTGGTAGAGCACCTGGTATATATCCAGTAGGCCTGGGTTCAAACCCCAGTCTGGTCACTTTTATGCGTCTCAACACAACATCGTGTTGAATTACGGGCACCAAGTTGGACAAGGAGACGCCTTGGAGGCCATCAGTATTTTGACGGGCTGCCTGTCATGGGTTGTACAAGGTTGTGACACCTTGTACAACCTTGTACAACCCCCACAAGTTAGCAAGTTGACCAGTCCACAAGCCATGTCTAATTCTTCACAAGCTTCTTACAAGCAATATGACCAGCAAGCAGGACAAGTTCAGAAAGTCATACAAGTTCAAGTATAAGGCATATTCTCTAAGTTAAATATTTGTCATATCATATTTGTCATCATATTTGTCATTATTTATCATATCATTATATTTATCATATCATTATATTTGTTATATCATATTTGTCATCATATTGTCATATTGTATTTGTCATCATATTTGTCATATCATATAATGGTAGTCTTTGCCCAAATGCACCGTTCTCATGGACTGGTCCGCTTTTTCTGCAACTCAGATTCAAACTCCGCTTTTTTGAACTTTCTTTTCTCTTTTTGTCCTCTTTCATATTTACAGTCAATACTATAATAACTAATGTAAAATATATCATAACAAACAAAGGTAAATAGTTCATAAATACTAAGTGATCCAATCCATGATAGTTAGTGTGTGTCAAGGTGTGGATCAAAAAAGAACACAACACTTCAGTAGCCATGTGACTGGCTCCTTGTAGCTAAAGGAGCCATGTGTAGGGACTGGATCATGATCAATTCATGATCTGCCAATTACACAATCATGCGGTAGGCACTTATCCAAAGAGCAGGTCATGTCTGCAGCAATGTAACCCAGGCTTGTATCAAAAGCCCACACAAAGTGCTTAGTCAGATGAAGAGTGGGTGGCCAACTCTTCTGTGTTGTGTGCCCAACTCTTCTGTGTTGTGTGAGATCTTCATGTGAGCTACCCTCACAATCCTTAGATCTATATTGAGCATAGTTGCAGTGAAGTAAAAAATTTAAATAAAGAAGGGTGTTTCTAACTAACTACAGTGTTGTCTGTGATGGCTGTAAGATCAAGACTAAGATGGTTTAATTGGAAATTATGGGGTTATTTTAATTCAGTTCTATTAGTTAAATTTGTTGCCAAATTTGTTGCAGGGAATAAGTGGTGAAAAAGGTGTTTTGGCAGAGTCTAAATTTCCTGGCCAGTTCTGACTGGTCCAGTGCATTTGGAACTGCAACTTATAATGGTGATCACACTTCGTAGCATGAAAATAATATTTTATTCTTTCACTCATTGTCACCCATGTCACAACCCAGGCCCCCAACCCATGCCATCCCAACCGCGCCATGCCACCATCACACCAGTGTGTCACTCACAAGCGATGTCACCCCAACATCACCGCTGGCTGTCACAATGTGACCTCAACTGGTCACTCCACCATGCTGGCCCACCACACACAAGGCCCCACAATGCAACCTCAACATGGTGCAACCCCAACATGGTGCACAGGACACCACCACTGCCAGCAACAGCAACAACAATGGGGCAATGGGGACAGTGGCAGGGAAGATGGCAAGGCACTTTTTCCTGAGACTAAGTATTTAATTATGCAATAAATGAATTTCTTTTTATACTTTGTGACTAAAGTTGAGCAATAATAATATGCAACATCTGTATTAATAATTAACAATATAAATAATTTATGCCTTCAGTGCCATGCAATAATGTTTCTTTTTGTATTTTGTGACTAGTAGTAATTAATAATAAAAATAACTTATTTCATTATTTATTTAAATAAAAATGATATTAAACAATGTTTGGAACAGCTCCACATTTAACTTGCCAACTTGTCCAACTTGTCCTGCTTTCCTGCTGGTGCACAAGCAGAAAGTTGGGCAATCCCTGGCAGTAGCATGTCAAGATACTGATGCACTGGCACTTGTGCATCCTCTAGAAAATAGTGTAGAAAAACATAGTTTTGTAAGATATATAAGGAGCTCATAGTGTACAGTGTAGTCCCCATTCTAGTCTTTTTAATAATCTATCCCACTCTTGTCTCCTCTCCTCTGCAGTGTGCAGAGCCACCGCTTTCACGCTTAGTCAGCGACCTGGCCCGTTTGGCCTGACCCTCTGAGTTGTGACTAATGGAAAAGTCCCTTGGACTGTAAATGAACGCACCGAGTTGCATCAACTTGACACAAATACACATACGTTTTGTGAACAATCTGGGTGATCATAACAGACCATCAGTTTCTACCCCCTCTTTTGTGATCCTTACTACACCTTGTATACTCAAGATCTCCTTCTACTTTTCCATTATCAATCATCACACTTGGTTTCCGTTCTGTCTCCGTCTGCCTTGAGTGTTGCCCGATTACGACGGGCTTCCAACTGCCCCACTTCTCCATGTCACCCCCTTCCCTCTTTGCACCACCCCATTTACAAAAAGGGCACACGACCCTCTGGCCTCTCCCTTCCCCACATCTGTAACATGGCAGTTGTCAAAAGCTGTCAAAGCTGTCAGGGACTGGTCCTGGACCAGTCCCCAACAGCTTTGACAGCCTCTACTTTTACAGATGCATTCACACAGAAGGAGGGTGCACACAGGCACACTGCCCCCAGCACCTCCCTTCTCCCTTGGCTGTGCCACCCTGTATGTGTGGGGAACATGAGGGCACACCATCCCCAGCTCCACCCTTCCCCATTCACACAGAAGGGGGTTGCATGTGGGTATGCCACCCCTGGCACCTCCCTTCCCCCTTGGCCACACCACCCCATATGCATGGGAAGGGGGCATGTGAGGGCATGCAACCCTCGGCTCCACCCTTCCCCATTTGTGTGGAAGGGGGGTGCACACAGGCATGCCACCCCATTCACACAGGAAGGGTGTAACGCTGCCACTGGCGTTAGTCCAACTTGGACTGCAAAAGGGTGTAAACAACTCAGCATATAGTCGATACAAGTCACGTGATCTAGATACATGGCCAACGTAAGCACATGATCTTCGAGAGCACCAGGGCTAAGTCCACTGGGCGAAGGTATTGAAGGGTGACTTGCTCTATCAGAGGCAAGCACACGAGCAAACAGACAACGAGAAGGAGACAGAGAAGAGAGAGGAACAGAGTGGCAATCGAAGAAGACCAAGATGGGGTATCTTGGTCTTTGTAGACTACTATTTATACAGTTTATGAGGCAGCTTTAAAGCCCCCCTTGAAACACAGAGATGAGTCGCGTAAGTAGCTCAAACCCTACTACAGCAATACTAGGAATGAGTCATGGTACACTAGCATGTGATACCACGACTGCTGACTGATACGAAGTCTGTGACTAATTACTGCTTACGATGGAGTCACAACCGACTTGTAAGTGTCCACTTGCGCGAAACATAACAAAGGGGACATGAGGCCAAGCCATCCCCACCTCCCCAAGTGTCATGCAGCAGGGCTGGCGCGGTCTCTGTGCACCCACATTCACACCTGCACCCTGTTTTCATGTGCCATAGTATGACTTGGACAAAAACATAGATGTAGCCTAATTGGATAATAAAAATATATTTAGTGTTTTGTTAAGTCGTGTGAACATCTTAAAAAAACATATGAGATTTATGTTTGATGACTAAAGACAAAGTGTATGATTAAGGAAATAGCTTTTCAAAATAAGTTAGAAAGTGTTTTATTTGTGCTTACTAAGAGTAAAGTTCACTGTGCTGGACACCGGTTTTGTAAGGACAGGAAAATGTGACTTTCTTGGCACCTTCCTTTTTGGGGACGTGACTGGATGCGGAAAAACGGCCACTCCGACCAACCAAGGTCTGAAATTTCTGACTGGTGCGTGGGAAGTCTGCAACTAGTCAATCGCTGACTAAGCTGGGTTATTCTCAGTAAAAATGAAAAAGTCAGCCAGTGGTCAGAAATAGGTCATCGTGAGTCAAAATGACACAAAACGGTAGATTTGCAAAATATCATTGACAGATTGACTAAAAATTGACATAGAGTCGGATTCATGTCGGCTTGTTTGAGTTAGCCGAAGTCAAAATAAGTCCGATCCGAGTCATCCCCAAGTCATTTTGGGACAGTTCTGTAGACGATTTTGTCATTTAGTTAGTCATCCCAGGTCCGATCTAGTCAATATATGCCACATCCCAAGTCCAATCTAGTCAATATTTGCTGTTTTGACGGTCATTGACCGTCCAATCTAGGTCATTCTGAGTCCGATCCAGTCAATATATGCCACATTTCAAGTCCGATATAGTCAATATTTGCCGTTTTGTCGGTCATCGATCGTCCACTCTAGGTCATCCCGAGTCAATATTTGCCGTTTTGTCGGTCATCGACCGTCCAATCTAGGTCGTCCCAAGTCCGTTTTAGTCAATATCTATCATTTCATTAGTCATCTCAGGTCCAATCTAGTCATTTGGGGACAATTCCCCAGTCAAATTTTGTCACACATTCGTCAGATCTTGGTCATCATGTGTCATTTTTGTGCACTCTGTAGTCAAATATATTTGTTGGCCAGTCATGCTGGTCGGCCATCGTAGGTCGTTGTATGTACATTGGAAATTTCAGAAAACAAAATAAAAACCCCCGAGTAAGCCCCCGAGAATCTAAACTGGGTATTTCAATAGGAACTTGAAGCGATCAGATCCCCGTTTGCATGCATACGCTAAGGCGGTGCAGCGAGTTGCCTTTTCGACCCTTTTTTGGTTTGTGCTGGCGAAATGGGGTTAGCATGGGGAAATATGAATGTAAAAAACCTCACATTATCAACGATTTCCTGGATGGTTGACTTGGACACCTGCGCGAACTCGGGAGACTCGAGAATGGCCGCAACGAGATCTGTGCCATGGTTAACATTACCCTGCAGCCCAAACTCGAGATACGACACACCATCCTTGCGCTTTGACTTCGGCGCACTGATCTTGTTGTCGCCGATCCAGGTAAGTAGCTCCGAGACTTGAAGGTGCTTCAGTGATGTGGCATCTGCGCGGGTACCCTACAGGTCGTGTGTGAGCAGCTTGGGGGTCGTAATTGAACCCGACGCACCTCATCCAATGCTGCTGAAGGCTCCTGCGTGGGTCCTGTGTTGACTGCGGGCTGCTGGGCGCTGGTAGAGGCTTTTTCTGTGGGAGCCGGGGCATGGGTTGGGGCGATGACATTTGTAATGGGCATTGGCCGCTTGATTTTGAACTTGAGCGGGTGCTTTGGGGGCGACATTGCAACATCACGATAGGAAGGAGCAGGTGGGGTGGTGGGAATGACTGGAACACGAGAAGAAGTAATGGTCTAAAAACAATGAAATGAACTAGACTCCGTCAGAGGAGTCGAATACGTACCCCACCAGCGCTGACCCAGCATTTCTCAAGACATTCGAGGATTTGCTCGAGATAGATATCGCTAATGAAGCCATCCATCTTCGGTGTTCCGGTGTTTACACACATTTGTCACGCTTCCCGACACGTCTTGAGGGCGGCTGCCACTAGCTTGAATGCGGTGGCAGCGCTGCCGACATCCTCCCAGGTGGTGAGTGAGGACGATGGGCTGATACCACCTGCTGTGAACAAATCGTGGCCCCAACTTTGACATGTATTGTCTTTGTCAATATCCGGTGAACCCGGGTCTGCGAATTGGATTCGCTCGAGCAGCGCTGTGACATTGTTGGAAGGTTTGCCTTGCTTGAACGACGCATGCGCGTTCATGGAGCGAATGAGGCTGGCGGCGTTTGTCAAGGAGGGGAAGTTGGAAGTAAGGACCACTGTGAGGATATAGTCAGTGGTAGCGTGCTCACAGAGAATTTACTTACCGATAAGGTTATCAGTAGGGTGTGACAGGGGTAAGGGTATACCCCTGTATGTACGGGTGTAGGGGTACGAGGGGTAAGGGTAGGGGTATGGATTTCCGTACCCCTGAAAAACCCGTACCCCTGGCCACGGGTATACGGGTATTCTTACATAAGCATTACATAAGCATTTTGGGTATTTTTTGGTGATTTTTCCGGATTTTTCTGGATTTTTACATGATTTTATCAATTATACTCGGATTTTGATGTTATCCAAGGCCATAATGGCTTCAGATAAGGAATAAATAGTCAATGTAATGATTATGAACATTTTTCAAACTAACTTTCACCCAAATATACTGATTTTATATTGATTTTATACAAAAACCTGTATACCCTTAGGGGTTTTTCCATACCCCTGGAAACCCTGTGGAAACCTGTGGCAACCCATGTATGTTTTCATACCCCTACCTGTACGGGTACGGTGTTCACGGGTACGGGTACAGGGTACAGCAAAAAAAACCTGGGGGTTACCCCTGTCACACCCTAGTTATCAGCTGTGGATTTGACCTTGAGTCAGAACGTGTAGGTCGTAAAAGCGGTGTGGACGCACCAGACGGATCAACAAACACAGGGCAGAGATTTGTTGACACGGGCTCGGGTTCTGCATTGATCACCTCAGTGCGACTGAGGAATGTAGGAACGAGCTTGCGTGCATGTGGGGGCTCTGTGTACATACCAGTTAGCGTTTGAACTTCACCGAATGGGGTACTTACGATTTGAGGGCACTGAAGGCCTCGTAGTCTTCTGTCCAAAGAGTGCGACGATGCCATCCTTGCTGCGCTTTTGAGCGTGCGATGCCGAAGGGGATTTGGGACCAGGGCTCAACTTGAAGGCACGCTTCGCCGCATTCATGGGTGCCATGTCCCAGACTTGCGGGATTGATGCGGTGGGTGGGTCCGGGGTATCATCGGGAGGCATGGAAGCAGCGACTCAGGTGCGGCTCGACGCCTTGATTTCGCTTCGCCCCCTGAACATCTGACCAATCAAGGCTTCAGCTTTCCAATGATAGGTGCAAAGGCGGAGTAGCTTGTGCTCTGCTTCGAGCTCGAGGACGGCTTTATCAAAGTCGGTCTTGAACAAGTTCTTGATGAATGTCATAGTTGGCGGCTTGGAGTCGCCATTGCGCATCACGCAGGGGTCCAAGCTGGCGAGTTTGACAAGTTTGTGATAGATAATGAGTGTGGAATGTCAAATATTGGAGAACTCTTGAGGTGAGACTCTCGACCTGTCTGGGCGGCGGACAGCGAGGTTCATCTTTGGTCGATACTTATTTTTTTCATGATGATGTCACCATACTTCTTGTCAGTGTCACAATCGTTAGAGTACCATAGGACTTCTTGTGAGAGGAATTGCGGCCGTGTGAGCGACAGCTCCACGGTTCCAAGGAGGCTTTCGATAGCCTTATCGTATGCAGGATTGTACCTCATCTGTTGAGACGCTGAATCGCTTGGCCCCAAAGATGATGTGCGAGAGTCCTCAGTGTGGGGTCCCAAAGACGATGCGTGAGAGTCCTTAGAACGCAGAGGAGGTGCTGCGGAGTTTAATCATTTAGTGAATACTAGGACTCGAGAACGAAATGTTACATACCTTGGTAACTATCTGGGACGAGGGTGTCGCACTTCGTGGTAAGGGACCCTGTGAAGCTCCGTGACACAGTCTGCGTGGCAAGGGCCCTGGACACATGGTCGAACTCTTCGCGTAATTTGAGGTAGTGGGGATTGTAAAAAAGCTCGGCGACTGTCAATGAGGCAATAACATCCGGGGTGGGCCTTGGTGACGAAGACATCTTGTGTGGGAACATCATGCCAGTGTACGCTGCCGAATGGCCGAGACCAGAGTGTAGCGTCGAGTCAGACATGCCAGAAGGTGGACGGGTAGCGACATTGAAAGGAGGGCCAACGCTGGTGTTAACGGCTGAGCGTCCTGCAAAGTCAATTGGTGGCCTTGACCTCAGTTGAGGTCTTGGCACAAGCTGGGTGCCCATATAATCCTCGAGTTCGTCTTCATCCTCATTGTCAATGTGGAAGTCCATGCGCGGAAGGGATAGCTTGCTCGGATTGAAGATATCGTCCTTGGAGTCGTCGTGCATGGTTCAAGCCCAGATAGATACGAACAGGCTCGAAAAAAAAGGGTGGCAGACACATTGAATACACATGCGGTGAGCATAACTACGAGAACACGTGCCGTTCTCCATCAGCAAGACGACACTCGCTTAATTTTTTGCTTATTTGAGTAATAAGCCACTTAAGCACTCCTAAATGAGCATTAAACGGATTTCAGATTAACCGAGGTTTAACTGGGTTAAGCAAAATAAGTAGATTCAATTCCTTATTGAGCTTAATTGTTCGCTTATTCATGGCTCAATCGGGGCTTGACCCATCCTTATTTATTAGAAACACGGCTTAATTCCCAAGCAGACAATCAAGATTTGGTCAATTATGTATATTCAGACTGACTACGATACAGTGTTGTCGGACCCCCCACAATTGCTACAAACTTGAGGTGTGCTACTTCCTTCGGGTATGGAAACTGGGGCACAGAGGGTGGACTCCTTCAGCGAGCGAGGCGGACTCTCGCTCCCTCTCCACAGGCCAGTGTTAGCCCGGGTTATCCTGGGCATTTCCGCTGACAGAGGCAAATGACTGCATCGTGGTCAGTCCAAGCGGGGACTGTGGAGGTGGGTTAGCACACTGGTTGTGGCAACTTGAGGCCAGCCATTACCTTGCACGAAGAGGCCGTTGTCGTCGCTTTGAGGAACTGGAAATTGTCATCACAGTCTTGAGGATGGGGTTGGCATCATCGCCGTTGCATTAAAAGAACACTGCCCAGTCATGGAACACCACACCATATGTCTTGTGTGAACTGAGACACAAGGATCAGCGACGCTGTGAATGTTCAGGGGGCATAATGGATACATACCTCTGAATGCTTTGCGGCCAAGTGGCTGAACGGTGTCCCCACACAATGTGCGGGGGTGGTGGGATCACGAACATGAGTTAAAAAGCCAGAAAAAAAGAAAAAAAAGAAACGAACCTTGTCATGACACCACGCAGCGGGCTCAATTTCGAGCTGGTCTGACAGTATGACTGGCAATGATGGTAAAGGTAGGAAAGAGGTCAATAGGAAGAACAGAAAATAATAATATTCAAAGACGTACAATGTGGTAGTGACAACTTGGACAGGCTAGAGTCTTGTCGTCAGCTTCACAATAGGGAAACCCAAGTAGACAACTGACTTACAGGCTGTGAGTGCTGTGAGCTCCTTAGTCGGATAATAACATTGTTAATGTAGGCTTGCTCAAAGTGGAGGGGTGTTGGCACAGACTGGTCAAACCTTCGAACGTTGAGCAACTATCAAGAACGCAGTGACGAGACGAATGCGAGTGCGTTGATTGTTGATTGTTGAAATTTGAACTCCGTCTCAAATTGTGCTAGTGTGATTGGCTCGCTTGGCTGGGTCTTTGTGTTTGTTTCGTGCCACTTCTCGTTTTTTCACCTGCAATAAGTGTTGCCACTATCCTGGGCCCATTGACGTCGACGCAAAATATATTCACTTCTTGCTGGCTACCTACATCTCTTCTGTCTGCAAAAATAATCTTCACTTGTTTCGCAAACGGCAGCTTCAAGTTAGATGGTATGCTTCCCGATTGCCTCCTTCCACCCTTCTCTCAACTTGATGGTAACATGATCCGCAATGTTCGCCCCGAACCTGAGATCAGTGGCCTGAGGCCCAATGAGTCAGCTGTGTGTGACCTGGGTCTTGACTACCTCAACCGGCGCACACCGCAACGCATCCAAATGTAGCACTGCAACCGCTGCGTGCAGGGCCGCCGACCGCAGCGACAACTATGCGGCTGTATGCGGGTCTCACTTCGATGACAACATAACAGCTTGCGACCAGACAATGCGAGCCACGAGCAGGGCGGGCTCCAATTATGATAGCGAACGACCTGGCCGTGTGCAACCACATGCAACCTTGAGTCCCCGACTACGATAATCCTGTCCCGTCGCTCAGACCCGTTTCACTAACCATGACGACTGCAACGACGCCGCTGCCACAGGGCGCGGATGGGACCCCGACCACATTGAGGACGCCAGCAATGAGACAATGGCAGCGGTGATGGTGACCGCGTCACCGCGATGACAATGACAGGACTCCTCCACATTCGACCTCAAGCCCAACGACGCCTATTCGACCGGGTGATAAAGCACGCGTTGAGTTGGCATGGGACACGATGGTCTTCAGGAGCTCGGGACTCAGCTATGTTAGTCTTACTTTCTTAGTACTCTTATTAGTTTACGCTGTGCGTTTGAGTGAAAACGAAGCTCTGAATGGTCTTAAATATGATTGTTGTGATTAGTGGTCGCTTAGCCTCGCTGATGGCTTAGTGATAGAATGACCGAATTTAAGCGATGAATAAGACAGGTTAAACTCTTGTCGTTTTGCTGATGTCACGCTCCGCACCAGAGTCCGCGCTCGCTCTTCTAGATCCACATATCCTCGTCAATTCTCTGTAGCTCATGTCTCTACCAGCTCGACGATACAGTTGCCTGTGCTCTAAGTGCAATGGGGGGGCAAAACATGTCACAAAACGCACTGTTGAGGCCCATTTACAGCAAGACCAAGAGTTTCTCCAGTCCTTATCATCAAATACTGATTTGGCCCTCTTCGTGCAATCATGCATCGATCGGACAAGACAACTCCTTTCTCAGGCCCAGGGGGGGGCTGAACTTCTTGATAGAGCACTAGTTGCTGGTGGATCTCGCCTAGATGGCTCGGAAGGTGCGTTTAGAGTCGTTGACTTGGGTTCCCCATACTTATCAATTATTTTTATTATTATTTTTTAACATCAAAGCGGCACACAATTATGTAGATCACCCAGTTCAGCTAGCCGACACTCACTCGGAAATTCCTGATCACAGTCAGGGGGAAGCCATAGAGCCTAGTAAGTGTTATTTTAGTGTAAAGTGGAATCTGTGCTTACTGCTGCATGATATTAGATGATCTTTTCAGTCTTGTTAATGTTAATACAGGCATTGATCTAAGCTCTACTGATGCTACAGATGGTGCTGAGGCCACTTACCCAGGGATGGACCCCAACCTCTCTGACTCAGAGCCCACTATGCTGCCTGAGTCCCAACCTAGCTTCTTAGGTTCAGACTCTGAGCCTGAGTCTGATGATGACTTTGGCCCATCTCAGCTTCATCCTTCTGTGGTGCCTCCCCCAATAGGGCACATGGACACTTTGGACCATGGCTCTTTGCTTGAGGAAGGGCCAGATGATGTCAATCTTGAGGGAGATGAGGCCTCTGCTGCTGAGGTTGCTGACTTACCAGAGGTCATTCAAAAACTTCGGAAGCAACTTTTATCTGGCTGCACACATCCCAACCATCCACCTCTTACTGACACCAGAGGCCGCACACTTACCTCTGATGAGAAGCTTTCTTTGAGGCACTATATTGCATGGGTTGATTCTCGTGGTACTGTCAAGGCATACAGGCTCCATGCACAGGTCCTCCAAGAGGCTACAGGTGCTGACATCCTTAGCTTATATATGGCGCGAAAGCTTGCCATAGAACTTACGGGATTATCCTCTCAGCTGGTTGACATGTGTCCCAGAAGCTGCATGTAAGAACCAGCCCAAATCGGTCAGCGATGAGGGGTGTTTCCGGTTTGGAATGCATAATACAGCACATACATATACCCGAGTAGCACACATAATTACAGTTATCACATATATCCCCAACTATTCCAGTCCCCGGCGTGCAGAACTTCACAGGTTATGGGCCCTGCGCTGCCCTGCGCTGCCCTGCGCCGCCATCATTTGCTATTGCTTCCCGCTCCTTTATATGTGTCCCCTGTTTTTTTGTGGGCCATCGTCCACTGCAAGTTGTTATCATATGTCGTCATGGACCATCGTCCAGTCATTGTGGACCATCGTCCCACTCGTTTGTTGTCATCACTCGTGACCGTCGTCCGAGCCCCGTCATGGACCATTGTCCAGTTATTGTGGACCATCGTCCCACCTGTTTGTTGTCATCACTCATGACCGTCGTCCGAGCCCCGTTTTGCACCGTCTGTGCCATTGGACCATCGTCCCACTTCTGTCGTCGTCACTCGTGACCATCGTCCGAGTCCCTTTTTGCGCCGTCTGCGCCATTGGAGTCCATCGTCATCCGTTCACATCCCGGACTGTTATGCGCTGTTTGCGCCACGTGTTCTTCTGTCGCTCAGCCTCTGTTGCTGCCGACTCGGACCATTGCGGCCGCAGGGGTGGGGGGGAACAGCTGCCACATCATGCCTGTTGCATCCCCCCTGCTTCCGCCTGCCGCACGCTGCCGCAGAGCCGGGGGGGCCACCCCCCTGTCTTTGCCTGCTGCACATTGCCTCTACACATCACGAACCATGGTGGCCGGCCCACTGAAACACTACTATCATATCTGCGTGTTCACACCTTTGTCCCGCCATGTCAACAACCATCTCTGCCACCACCTCCCTCCCACGACCTCTGTCCCGCTTCCCAAGCGTCCCACATTCACCATCACCCATCCTTGAAGCGCTGAGGTGCATTCATGTCGCCTCAATAGATCGTGTCGCGCTTGGGTGCTTCGAGCACTATGCGAACCTCCACCAGCACAACGTGATGTTCGCGCGGTACATCAAAGCGAACGAATGGCTAGCCGCGTACGATTCCCTCTCAGGCTCCATGCGTGCCGAACGAGAGTACGGCATTTTACAGTACCTCTCGTCCACCCTCGTTCCTCCCTTTCTGCTCTTCCAAGAGCACGCCGCGCCGCACGTGGAACGGCCAAAGGCCGATTGGGAGTGGCGTGTCAAGACAGTGTATGAATGAAGAGGCTTACAAGTCACTCGCACCACCGCACCTTCCTCCGCTGCGCCACGCGTCGCTCTTCACCTTCGTCACCCACCTCCTTCGCCTCCTCTCCGACCTCGGCGCCGACCTCCAGCTCATTGTCCTGCTCCAGGTCCACAAGCGCCGCAGCATGACATTGACGCGCTCACCATCCTCCGAGACGGGCACGGTATCACACAGCACGAGCTCGCGCAGCGCAAACGGGTGGCTATTGGTGATGGTCATGCGGTTCACGAACGCCGTGCTGGCCCACTGCTCGCTGAACGCGCGTGCCGCTGCGTCGAGCGGCTTATCGGCGCGACGGGACGTGCACGCATAGCGGATACGGGTGGCGGGGTCAGCGCCGAGCGTGCGGTGGAACGTGTCGCCGAGGGCGACGTCGTGAGGGAGGGCAGTGCGAGCCGCGAACGCGTCGTCGACGAAGGTGTGCACGGGGCCTGCGAGCAGGCGGTAGTCGCTCATGCACATGGTCGCGTGAGGGAATGCTCGTTTCTTCCGCTACCGCCATCGGAGATGAGCCACCACAAAAACGCACCAAGGCTGCTGCAGCCGATGCGAACGTCATGGAGAAGCCCCCCCAACTTCCACTTCTCGGGATCCCTGAAGTGACAACCCCTTGGCGGCGCCCGCCTTGGACCGCACGACTTCCTAACAACAGCACTAAACTGCGCTTCCTGCTGAGGGGGAGTATGAAACAAATCAAGCACCAAGCATACGAACCGCAGTTTGCGCTGAGGGGGAGTGTAAGAACCAGCCCAAATCGGTCAGCGATGAGGGGTGTTTCCGGTTTGGAATGCATAATACAGCGCATACATATACCCGAGTAGCACACATAATTACAGTTATCACATATATCCCCAACTATTCCAGTCCCCGGCGTGCAGAACTTCACACTGCATGGCCTTCACTGGGGAGTTTAAAGGTCTTCAGTCATGCATCTATGTTCATGACAAGCAGCTTGGGCCATGTGGTCAGCCACGCTATGACAAAACTGGTCGGCCAAGGGCCCCAATGCTCTATTCCCCCATTGCCCCTGTTAGTCAGTCACTTTATATGAACAGGGAGATGTGCAGCAGCCATGCGGTAATCGCCATGTCCATCTACAAGAGGCTTTGAACAAGCTGAAGCCAGATTCTTCCCCCACTGAATACTCTGATTTTTTCTGGCTCTATTAGCCATATTATCATATTCCAATCCCATTTATTCCAATCTGAGACTGATACTGCAATAACCATCTTGGGTGATGGTGCTCAGCTTACTATGAAGAAGCAGTCTGATGTC